>VSMD01059969.1:0-46498 GCA_008750895.1 Mirza zaza
AAAAGAGGCTGGGTGTGGTGGCTCACACCTGTAATCCTAACACTCTGGGAGGCCAAGGCGGGAGGATTGCTCAAGGTCAGGAGTTCGAAACCAGCCTGAGCAAGAGCGAGACCCCATCTCTACTAAAAATAGAAAGAAATTAATTGGCCAACTAAAAACATAGAAAAAATTAGCCGGGCATGGTGGCACAAGCCATTAGTCCCAGTTACTTGGGAGGCTGAGGCAGAAGGATCGCCTGAGCCCAGGAGTTAAGTTGCTGTGAGCTACGCTGACACCATGGCATTCTACCCCGGGAAACAGAGTGAGACTCTGTCTCAAAAAAAAAAAAAAAAAAAAGAGACAGAGAATGGCTTGTGATTGACAAATTACAATTAAGATATGACATTGAAGATCCCCTTCCACATCTTCTTGCCACCTCCCAGACTCCATGACCTGGTAGGAACTCCCATTTTCCATGGTTCCCTTTGCTGAAGAAGTATATCCAGTTCCCACAACTGACCAGCCTATCTCCAAAGGCTCTGACATTCCTAAATCAACCCTCTAGCAACTTTATTTATTGGTTATTGGGGACAATCTTTTAGAGATACTTACAGAAATAGACATGTGCAAAGGAAAAGTTCATTCTATATTTGGGTCTGTCAATACCTATACTTAACTTTACCAGTCCTGAGGGTTATAACTTTATAGTGAACAGAGAAAATCTATTGTTCCTGCCAGTCTATGATTTCTACTGGAAAACAAAGAACCCCAACAATGGCTAAAATGGAAGGGTCCCAAACCTAGAAAAGGGAATACACTGGGCCAGAAAACGAGCTCCATTCTTTTCACATGTTATTTACAATATACATAGATACATTTTGAGGAAAAACTAGATATTGCAACAGATAAACGGATAAGCAAATTGTGGTATATACATGCAATGGCATGTTATTTGGCCATAAAAAGGAATGAAGTACTGGTACACACTTACAATGTGGATGAAGCTTGAAAACATTATGCTAAATGAAAGAAGCCAGACCCAAAAGAACACATATTGTAGGATTCCACTTATATGAAATATCCAGAATAGATAAATCCACGGAGACAGAAAGCAGATTGGTGGTTTCCAAGGGCTGGGGGAAGGGGAAGACAGGAAGTAACTGCTTAATGGGGACAAGGTTTTCTCTTAAGGTAATGAAAATGTTTTGGAACTAGATAGAGGTGGTGGTTGCACAACATTGTAAGTGTACTAAATGCCACTTAATTGTTCACTTTAAAATGGTTAATTTTGTCATGTGAATTTCAGTTCATTAAAAAATTAATTTTTTAAGATAGAGGATACTAGTGAGCAAAACAAGATGCACTTGTGAAAAGGCAGCCTTTAAACCCTTAGGAAAAAGGTAAGTATTTTGAGGGCACTCAGTTTCTGCTCTTGGGCACAAGATGAAATTCAAGCACTAAGTTGTACAGACTTTGTCATTATGCTGTCTGTGTATGCGTGCCTTTCTGGAAAAAACAGAGAAGGGAACAGAAAGTGAAGAAAAGAGAATGGTAAAGCCCTGCCAAATGCAAGGAAGGAGGGGTGATTCCCCCTGCTGCACCCCACCCAACTTGGCACCAAGAGTAACGCTCCCATTAGGGTTTCGAAATGCCAGCTGGAGCTGGAATCAGCACAAGCGAGCTTCTCTGCCTGTTTAAAGAGCAAGCCACCCAGCAAGAAAAGCTGGGGTGCTCCATTTGCTGTCCATATTGGCATCAGAAACACCCTTTGCTCAAAAGCCCTGAGCTAGCTCAGATCTGCATCAGTGACTTGCTCTCCCAGGCCAGCTAGCCTAACAGCAAGAGCTTGTTGGGGCTCAGTGTGTCCCTCCTCCTGAGAGGTTTCACTATACTTCATCCCACCTGACTTCCAAGATCTTGCCAACGACAACCTGCCTCCAAGGGTGCCATGGCTTACACCAATAAAAAATGGGACCAAGATGCCCTCAGAACTTTCCCTCTCCAGCTTGAAAAAACATCCTCTCAGGATCCCCTCTTTCTCTCTCAAACGAGTTCAATATCATAGGTACCCCTACACAAACAGACGCACACCCTGCATTGTTGCCTCAGATGCCTGCTCCACTAGGGGGATACGAATACGCTTCACATGCCCCAGCTTGGCACCACCATCCGCTCACAAGTCAACGCATCCCACCTAACTTACCTGCATCTCAAAGGCCCCTCACTCGCTTAGCACCATGCCTCTACCACCTCCCTGCCACCAAAACCGTCACAGGTATCCCCCACCTAAACCCGGACGCTCCCTTAGATCCTCTCCACGCCACGCATGGGCGCCCCTCTCGGGAACCCTAAACTCTTGGCAACAATACTCCCTCAGACCCCTCCAGCCAGGCCTCGACGACCCCCAGGCCCTCAGCCTGGCCCGGACGCCCCCTCCCCCTTACCTGCGGGGGTTCAGCCCTGGCTGGCAAGGGGCTGGGCAGCGCCTGGAGGAGCAGGAGCGCCATGCCACCCAGGAGCCTTCTCCTCTCCATCCCCCTCCTGCTCCTGCTCCTCCGCCACGGCGCCGCCACCTCCCTCCTCCTCCTCCCTCTCCTCCTCTACCCTCTTCTTCCTTCTTCCCTTCTTTTCCTGTTTGACTCTCCCCTCCTGCTTCCGGCTGTGCTCCACCCCGCCCCAGGCAAAACACCCTCCTAGACACAGGGGAGGGTCTCCAATTCCAGCGCTTCATTGGCCCTTGCCCTTCGTCCATTGACCAAAATAGCTGTCGATCAAGTTGAAGTCCCGCCTTCTTCATGAAGACAGAGGACTGGAGCGATCCAGCCAATGAAAAGTAGGAGGAAGCCGGGCCATCTTGAGTGCGGCGAGGCGGTGTGAAATGCGTCCCACCACGCACAGCGTGGCGGAAGTAGCTTCGACCAAGGGGAGGTGCTGCTAAGATGTATTGAAAAGTCTATTTCAGGCGCAACCATCTAGAGTGTGGCGGAAGTACTAGGTTTCCACAGTTTAAGAAAAAAAAAGAAGAGTGTCGTGGTGACACTCAAGGGTGTTGGAAAAATGAGTTATTTCTGGAAGGTAACCAGGAGCTCCTCAAAAGGAAAACAATGTGAATCTAAAAAGTTTTTGTTGTTTTGTCATGATGCACAACACCATTACCAAGGTCTCCTCCCAAACAGCAGCTTAGCTCCCTTTGAATTCCCTATGAGATAGTACCTTTATCTGAGGCATGGTGCTTTGTTACCCTAAGTTTCAAAGACAAAATTCTATTGACTCTACCTTTGAAATAGCTCTGAAATCCACACTCCCCAGCCCCCATTGTTTGAATCCATGTTCTTATGTTCAGGCTAAATAAAAATGGCCTCCCAAATTGCACCACAAATTGCCAATTCTTCCCTTTCAATTCTTTCCGCACCACGACAGTGGCAGTGCTGCACCACATAAAACCAAACGTTATTATGTCATGGCTTCTCCTTTTGAAATACTTAAACTAGCTAGCTACAGGATATATAGTCCAAACTTCTCAATATGGTGCTCTCTGTGACTTAATCCACTTCTCTTTATCTCACCTCCAGCCACTACATTTTCCCACAGTCTACTCATGCTGAACACTTAGAAGCCCAATAACCTCATTTACACATTACACAGTCCATTCCCTGCTTACAAAGTCTTAGCCCCCATCCCATTTCTTCTGAATTTATGTAACACTTAAATCTGCCTGCCTCATTTGTAGCTTTTTGTACAGCATACTAGGTCTTTTTATTCTCCTTTTCATTTAAATCGCTACAACATTCTGTACAGGGTTCAACCATGAGTTCAATCAACGTAGGTTAAATAAATGCATAAATGAACACTTGTGGCAAAGAACCCAGCTACCTGTAGCAGCCAATTTCCTCTCAATAACCTGCCAAAGTGTTTTACAGCCTGACCCAGTCTAGCCCACAACTGAGCCCAGAGGGAGCTGTTCTTGGCTTAAATCTTGGCAAAATGGGAAACAGGTAAGAGTGAAGAAATCCATTTTGCCCCAGCTTAAGAATATCCACAGTTCTAGCTCTATCTTGATCTTGCTTTCCCAAGTACTACAAAAGGTGACAAGTATTTTTGCCAACTTCTAGTTTTTTAGAAATGCATCCATCCCACAAATCAAGCTCTTTAGGGGAGAAGATTGAGTACTAAGCAAGGACTAAATTATTCTCATGGCACAGTCACTCAATCCTGGCCTCAATAAGTTACTAGTGTCCACGAGAAAGGCTAGGTTTCATCATCATTAGGAAAACCCATTTCAATTTGGCAAATACAAGGGATTTTCTCCCAACTTCCCTTCTCCTTTTACCTGAGAGTTCAAACTGAGCTACTGGAGAGGACAAACACTAAACCCTGTGCAGTCTGGATTAGCACTTCCCACACCAAGGCCTTCTAGTAATTCTACCTCTTATTCAAATTCAACATCCCACAGGAGCCAACTCAAAGGAAGCAGAGAGATGCTACTATATAGGACTGACATGTAGTTTGAGTGAACACTCTTTTTTTAGAGACAGGATCTTTGCTCTGTCGCCCAGGCTGGAGTGCAGTGGCTGCATCATAGGTCACTGTAACCTGGAACTCCTGGGCTCAAGCAATCCTCCTTGCCTCAGACTCCCAAGTAGCTGGGGCTACAGGTAGAATGAATCTTTTTAAAGCACCCCAGAACACTGTAGCCACCACATACTCTCCAGGACTTTCCAAAAGAGCAATTGTCTATGAAGAGAAGAGGAATGCTGGGAGACTTGAGGAGCTAGGAAAGAAAGAGGAAGGTTGTTGACTTTGAAAGTTGTTTCAACTCAGTGAAGAGTTGTTCCTGAGCTCTGGCTACCTCTGATGCTTTTCTTTTCCTATTTGCCTTTGACAATGGCAAAGCTGAAGCCAGTTCTCCCATCCTAAAGAAACTATCTCAAAGACAGACTTTTCTGCTTAGACACCAGCTAAAATCAAATTGCACATGTTACAAAATGGATGAACCTTGAAAATATTATGCTAAGGGAAAGAAGCCAGACACAGAAGCCGACATACTGTATTATTCCACTTATATAAAATGTCTAAGGCCGGGCACGGTGGTTCACGCCTATAATCCAAGCTCTCTGGGAGGCCGAGGCGGGAGGATTGCTCGAGGTCAGGAGTTCGAAACGAGCCTGAACAAGAGCGAGACCCCGTCTCTACTATAAATAGAAAGAAATTAATTGGCCAACTAATATATATACACAAAAAAATTAGCTGGGCATGGTGGCACAAGCCTGTGGTCCCAGCTACTTGGGAGGCTGAGGCAGTAGGATTGCTTGAGCCCAGGAGTTTGAGGTTGCTGTGAGCTAGGCTGATGCCATGGCACTCACGTAGCCTGGGCAACAAAGTGAGAAAAAAATAAAATAAAATAAAATAAATAATAAATAAAATGTCTAGAATAGGCAAATCTATAGAGACAGAAAGATTGTGGTTGTGAAGGGCTGGGGAATAGGGAGAATAGAGAGGGACTGCTAATGGGTATGGGGTTTCTTTTGGGGGTAATGAAATGTTCTGGAATCAGATAATGGTGATGGTTGCACAACTTTGTGACTATACTAAAAACCACTGACTTGTATACTTTTTTTTTTTTTTTTTGAGATAGAGATTCACTCTGTCACCTGGGCTAGAGTACAGTGGCGGCATCATCATCGTTCACTGCAACCTCAAAGTCCTGGGCTCAAGTGATCCTCCTGCCTCAGCCTCCCAAGTCGCTGGGACTACAGGCATGCACCACAATGTCCAGCTAATTTTTTTCATTTTTTTTTTGGTAGCAACAGGGTCTCACTCTTGCTCAGGCTGGTCTCAAACTCCTGAGCTCAAGCAATCCTCCTGCCTTGGGCTCCCAAAATACTGTGATTTCAGGCATGAGCCACCTTGCCCAGCATGAATTGTATACTTCAAAAGGATGAATTTTACAGTGAATTATATTTTAATTTTTTAAAATGGGGGAAAAAAATCAAATTGCAGCCAACACTTTGGCTTTAGGGAGGCCCTTCCCTTTGGAGCAGTTTCCTCCAGCATCCTCAGGCCCTACCCCAAACCTTCAGTATTAGAAATTCTGGGGATGGGCCCTATAATCTGTGTTTTCACAAGCCCCCCAGGGGATTTGGATACCAGTTCTTAAGAACCACTGCTCCAGGATAGGGTAAACTTTTTGAGTAAAAGGTCAGATGATAAATATTTTAGGCTTTGCATGCTACTTGTATATAGGGTCTCTGTCACACATATTCCTGTTTTTCTTCTTTTTTACGACTCTTTAAAAATGTAAAACCTTTCTTAGCTTCCAGGCATACAAAAACAGATAGTAGGCAGATTTGGTCCCTTGAGCCATGGCTGGCCAACTCCTGCTCTAGGGCACTAAACTCCCATTCTGAGAGACCTCTGGAGCTGGCAGATTCTTCCCCTTTAATTAGAGAAATGAACAATGGCCTCCAGGCATCAGAAGTTCCCCTTACATTTGTGATACCCTCTGACAGGCCAAAGCCAAGGTGAGACCAGATTCTGCTTTCCATCCAGGCTTTATTAACTTAGTTTGCAGACAGTTTTGTGTGTGTGTGCTCTTTCAATTTATTCAATTCACAGTGATATCTTTTGAACAGGGTCAGCAAATCCTACCAGACAAAACTGATACACACATTGATCCCAGATAAGTCACAACAGTCCTCCAAGGAGCTTGAGAAATCACGTTGGGCAGCCAAGCTGGGGAACAGAAGTGGCTGCACTTTGCTGTGTGTTTTTTATGGCTCTTTTGTCCTGCTTGATTTCCTCTCATAAGGGTCCAAATAAAACTTCCCTTTCCTATTCAGTACCCACCAGTCTTTCTTTGGTGTTTAACCTAATGCGCTGAGGAAGGGAGGCAGCCAGGAAATGACACCCATTAAAATGTGTGGTCAATGCCTACATGTATCCTGTTCACTCAGTTAGTGGATGTATCTTTTCAAACAACATGAGGCACTGGGGAAGAGAACTTCCATTGTTACAGAAAAGGAGATCCCAATAATAGATTCAGACATGATTTGAAGCACCACATAACTCTGCTGCCTCACACAGTGTCCATTTTTTTTTAGCACTAACAACTCCTGGGAGTCTGACAAACTCAAGTTTAGCAGAGTTCCCAGAGAAGCTGTCTGACCAGGGTCAATGAGGAGAAGGATGAGAAGGGTGGAGATGAACCCCAAGGCGACACAGATGTCTTCCCCCTTCTCTCCCAGAGGTGCTAGAACTGCACGGGCAAAAGGTCCATAGCTTTGGAGAGGAGGAAGGCAAGAGTGGGAGAAGCTTCTCTTCATCCCCAAACCTGGCTGGAACCAGGATCCTAAAGGTTTCCTAATTTTTCAGATGAAAAATGAGTGTCTCCCCCAGGTATCAGCAACTTCTCCCTGAGAGGGCCTCAGCTTCTGGTCTCCAGTGGACAGGAGTTAAGGAAGAAGCAGATAGAACACTTTGGTCTTTGCTCCCCTTTTTTGATTTTTGTTCCCTGGAGTCCAGTAAACAAACCAGGTGCCTGGGTGGAAGCATGAGGCATCCTCCCACCCCCAGTCCACCCTGGCCTTCAGGCCTTGTTGGCAAAGAGGAATGAGGACACAGGTGTGTACAGCGGCCAAGGAGGAGCTGAGGAATATGGGTACAGACTGGTCCTTTTGGGGTGGGCCATTTAGAGACCCTTATTGAAGTAGACATAAGGCAAAAGTTCTCCATACTTGGCCTTGATGGTGTCTTGGAGCTCTGGTTCCAGATGGGAAACTGACAATTCGCTGGAAAGAGAGAAGAAGGGGGTTATAAGCATGTCACATGGAACAAGCAGCAAACTACCCTCAGATACAGTCCAACTCAAATGCCACCTCCAAGCAGCTCTTCTTGACTTTTTCAACTAGAATTATTACTGGCCTCTGTATACCACAGTATTTTGTTTTTACTTCTCCTTGGCCTGTCTTCATTCTCCTGGGCTAGGATTCTTGGTTTAAACTTCCATCTTCTCCACACTATCGTAAGCACAGTGCTTGAGACACAGGAGATGGCTAGCAGATGACCACTGAACTAGTATTGAACTAGACCACCAAGGAAGGGGACATTGGCACCTTCTCCATGTATATTCAGGCTACACCTGTCTCCTGGGCCAGTATCCCCAGTGTCCCCCAACTCCAAGGTGCGTCCCTTCCCTTTTCCATCATCCCTTCTCCCTATGCACCCCCCTCCCCCTTAGAACACATAAGGGAAGTGGAGATGTCCAAGTTGTCAACCCTCTGGCAGACATGAGCCAGAAGTACCTGTCCCCTTATTCAATTTTAAAGACCAGATCCAGCCAGGGGAGAGTGTCCTAACAGCCCCGCAAGGAAAGAAAGTCCTTTTTTGTTCCCTCACCTTCCCTCCAATGCAGCCCTTGCTCCGATAGGAGGGAGCAGCCTCATTCCTGCTCCTGGCTTCTCCCACCCCTCGGATCTATTTTGGTTTGCCATTCACACAGGGTTAAGAGATCTAGAGTTTAGGCTGATGGGCACTTATCCTTCAACAACTGCTGCCCTTCCTGCCCCCCCCTCCTTGTGGGCAGCAGGCAGGTCAGGGAGGGCGGTGGCAGGGTGTTCAATGAAACAAAGCGAGGAACGAATAGCTGATACCATCTCTGTGGGAAGAGCCCACATGCCACTGGCACCATGAAGATGAGGCTGCAAGAAAGGAGAAACCAAAGCATTAAGGGACATCATCCCACTGGCCTGCCCACACCCCATCCTCAGGAGAGGCTCCCCAAGGAAAGGGAGAGATGCCCACGCATCTGGCCTGCCTTCCAGCCCGCCCACATGACTGGTGGCATTTTCATCCTGTGGGAGGTTGGGACACTCAATAGCCCCAGTCAAAGGTGTGTCTCCTTATTCTTGTCCCTTCTCTAAAACTGCTCCAGTCCCGGAGGGAGACCATAGGACAGACGGGCACCCAAGCACCCCACTTTCCACATGGACATCTGCATAGGGCTCCACCACCCTGATGCCCTTAAAAACAATGGGGTGAGAGCTGTCTAGATGGAACACAAGTACTCTGAGCTTGGCCACTTTTAAAGTCAGGTAAAGGAGTACATGTTCTCCAACATGAGCTAGACAAGAAGACAGATCTTGGGTTCCCCAGCCACCAAGAACCCAAACCATCAAAACACAATACTCACAAGCACCCAGACAGCATGACCTGCAATGGGGCATGCAGGACCTTGACTTTCTGCACAAAAACAAAAGAGAGACCCACATGGGACTTCTATGCTCTAAGGTGAACCCCATGCTGCTCTGCCGTGGATCAGCCAGCTAGAAGAACAGCAGGTGGGGACCCCCAGGCCATGAAGGGGAGGATAAGGGGCTTTCTCTTTCCTCTCTGCAAACCAGGTCTAAGCAGGAGGCCAGCAGGGATGGTATGGGCTCCACCTGAGTGAGATGGTGGTGTGGCACTTAGAGGGAAGGATGGAAGCTAAGGAGTCCCCAGGTGTCGATGGGGCACTCTGGGCAGAAGAGATGCAAAAGGAAACCCTACCCACCTGCATGAAGCGCAGCTTCTCCAGCCTTTCCATGATGACTGGCAGCAAGACTGGAAGAGACCAGGGGAGAGGCTGAGGGAGGGCTGAAGACTCTCCCCAAGACTCCTTCTGAAGCCAAATCAGGGACTGAGTGATTCCCCCTCCTTTCCCAGAAGCTCCATTTGGGAGAAGAACAGAAGACTTACATAGTAGTAGGCACAGCCACCCCCAGCCGCTCTCCCCCAAGTCCCAGCGGCACCGTGCTTCCCAAACTCCTCAACCTGCACACCTGCAGTAACAGGAGAACACGTGCTGCTAGGCTCAAAGCATCTTCTCAAAACTTAAAAATATTTTTGAAGGCTCCTGCAAGCAAATTTTGTACCCTATTCTGCAATATGTCCTTGCTGGAAGCAAACCAGAGCCAGGAACTTATTTTTTCTACCACTGTATCCCTAGCACCCTACACTGTGTCCAGCACATTAAGCGATGTTGCTTAACAAGTATTAGTTGAATGAACATAACTTTTTTCTCCAAATCTCTGATTAATCGACATTCTAAGGAACTAGTGTGGTTCTCCTGGGCTCGAAGCATTCAAGCAAAGCAGTTTGAGAAGCATGGCTATAGAGGCTGGGGTCCCACCTCCCACTCGAAAGCTGAGTGTGGCTCAGGCCTCCACCCCATGTTCCAGGATCCCCCAGGATAGGAGGGTCTCCCCATCTTACTCATGCCGGGAGCTGCCATGGTGATTCGAGAAATAACTACTTGGGTGATGCCTATGGCGGCAGCTCTCTGAGGACGGAAAAAAGTTAAGTTGTAAGGAATGACTTATCCAGTGTACCTAGGCATTTTGCTCTCTAGGACTGGGTCAGCGTCGTGGCCAGGTCTGAGACGGTAATAGGGAAGGGATGAACCTGCCAGGGGCTCAGTGGCTTAACCCTCTCCCACCCAGCTAGACTTTTATGGCTTCAGGACCAGAAATGATGGAGAGGGGACATAAATGGCCTACTCTACACAGAGAAATGTAGGGAAACATTGACAGGGAATGAAGACACAGTGAGGGAGGCTTCTCAGTCTTATAATGGTATCCAGGCCTACTCTGATCACTAAGCAGGGGACAGGGTCTGAGAGGGAATTCCCTCCTCCCACCCCAAAGGGAGGTCTCTGCTCACCTGCGAGTGACCAATCTCCTTGTGATTTCTGTCCTTCACGCAGATACCCTGGATGAGTTCCCTAAACAGAGACAGGAGTTGCTGGACTTAGGAAAGGGGCACTGGAAGCATGCCGGCCATGTGACATGCCAGGGGACCAAGGCCAGGGCACTGAAGCTCTAGGAAGCCACCTCTTTCTGTACTCCAGTGAATGACATCTCAGGAGTGCCCTAGGGCAGTGGATAAGAGAGGTGGCCCTGGGCCCAGACTGCCTGAGTTGACTCCTGAAACTGCAGGGTATGTGTGTGACCTTAAGCACAGTCCTTAACCCTTCCAAAGCCTCAATTTTCCTCATCTGCAAAATGGAGATAATCCTGGAGCCCACCTCATAAGGCCTGGTGAGGATTAAAGGCAATAATGCCTGCAGAGTGCTTAGTCCAGCATTGACACTCAGTGACCGCTCCACAGACAGTAGCTACTCTGGCCATTCTCCTTAGGCCAGTTCCTGACAGGACAGTTCCCCACACCCAGTGGGTGGCTGGGACTCATTCATCTGTTAGGAAAGAGCCACTGAGATGGGGAAGGAAAGAGGACAGGAGTGACATGTGTGTGGCACACATGGCTATGCTGACAGTGCTCTTCCTACAACGTGTCTTTCGGTAAGTTTCCATTTGCTAGTAGTCCCAAGAAAATGGGGCTTATAAATATCGATGATGATGACAATGGTAGCAATAAAGCAAACATTTATGTAGCATTCACTATGTTCCCAGTGCTGTCTTGAGTGCTTTATGTATATTACATCATTAAAACCTTGTACCAGGCTGGGCGCGGTGGCTCACGCCTGTAATCCTAGCACTCTGGGAGGCTGAGGCGGGCAGATTGATCGAGATCAGGAGTTTGAAACCAGTCCGAGCAAGAGTGAGACCCCATCTCTACTGTAAATAGAAAGAAATTAATTGGCCAACTAATATATATAGAAAAAATTAGCCTGGCATGGTGCCGCATGCCTGTAGTCCCAGCTAGTTGGGAGGCTGAGGCAGCAGGATTGCTTGAGCCCAGGAGTTTGAGGTTGCTGTGAGCTAGGCTGACGCCACGGCACTCACTCTAGCCTGGGCAACAACGTGAGACTCTGTCTCAAAAAAAACAAAAACAAAAAAACAAAAAAAACCCTTGTACCAGATGAACACCTATACTTTCTCTGGGCAAGAATCAAAAACTGGGAGACACAGTGAATTTCTCCTTTACCTTTTCTGCTGAAAAGCTTAGAGCTGTGTGCCTGGAAAAAACTCCTCTGGCTTCTTTCAAAGCTTGTGGGCTCTGCTCTGTCTTTACGCCCCTCACTCTGCTACGTTCCATCCCATAAGCCGTCTCTAGGGCTTTGGGAGTGGGCAGCGTTCACAACGTTAAGTTTCAGTTTAAAGAACATGATCCAGTCTACACCCCACAGGGCCACTCCATCTCTCCCAACCCACGCCATGCAGGAAGGGACACCCACCACCCTCAACACACTCACTAAACCTGTCACCTGCCACTCCCAGGGCCACCACCCCAGGAGCAGCCAATCCTCATAGACCCTTCCGAGGCTCAGCCCAGCAGCCCTCCCCACACCTACCTCAGTCCCCCAAAGCCACCAACTTCCTTCATTTCTTGCCTTTTCCTTGCTAACCTTGTGGTTTGTGGGGAGAAAAAGGGCTCCCTGTCTGTACTTACTGCTGCCGCATCATCGGGATGTTGACGCAGTTAGCTGCAGCCACGGCGGCAAAGGGCACCCAGCGGCCCACCAAGGGTGGTGCTCTCTGTGGGGGAAGGGGAAGGAGACAGGGGGAGTTGTTGGGCTCACTGGAAGATGGAAGTGGAGGCGGCTGAAGGACTATAAAACAAGAAAGAAAATGAGACCTTGCTCCTGCCGCGCACCCAGACATCCCATCTGGGAACTCCAAGCTCCCTCAAAGGCCTGAGAAAGGCCGGGCGCGGTGGCTCACGCCTGTAATCCTAGCTCTCTGGGAGGCCGAGGTGGGCGGATCATTTGAGCTCAGGAGTTCGAGACCAGCCTGAGCAAGAGCGAGACCTCATCTCTACTATAAATAGAAAGAAATTAGTTGGCCTACTAATATATATAGAAAAAATTAGCCGGGCATGGTGGCACATGCCTGTAGTCCCAGCTACTTGGGAGGCTGAGGCAGCAGGATTGCTTGAGCCTAGGAGTTTGAGGTTGCTGTGAGCTAGGCTGACGCCACGGCACTCACTCTAGCCTGGGCAATAAAGTGAGACTCTGTCTCAAAAAAAAAAAAAAAAAGGCCTGAGAAAGACCAGGCTAGGGCAGCCCTGCTGTGGTCCCCATGACTGGGCTGGGCTCTGGCCCCCACCAAGTGTGAAGGGTGTTTTCCTAAGACTCTGCTGCCCCCAAGTGGCCACCATGCCCACAGCAGCCCCAGGCCATACCTTTGTCAACAGGTTCATGCCCACAGCAGTGGCCACGGCAGTGGTTGTGGCTGTGAAGTAGGAAAGGGCCATCTGCCTAGTGGAGGAGAGAGAAGCTTGGTAGTGGGTGGCGCTGCTGGCAGAGGGCAAGACTATGGACTTGGGAGAGAAAGTCTGGTGATGAGGCTTCATGCCTGAAAACCTCACATGGTCCGTCCCCAGCCTCATCTTGTGACCCTCTCCCCCACACTCATAGCGCCCCAACCCCCATGACCATCTACAAGTACTTTAAACACACCAAGCTCCTTCCTGTCTCAGGACCTCTGCACGCTGCTGCTCCCTGCTGGAGAATTCTTCCCTGGGCCCTTGCATGGTTGAATCCTCATCCTTCAGAACTCAGCTGAAATGTCGTCTCTACAGAAGGGACTCCCCTGGCTGGCCTGACTACATAGACACCTCCTGCTGTTCTCTGCCTTGTCACCCTTTATATGTCCTCAGTGGCAGCAGTCATAACTTGAGATTATTGTGCTTGTTCTCTTAAAAGACCTTAAACTGGCCGGGTGTGGTGGCTCACACCTATAATCCCAGCACTTTGGGAGGCTAAGGCAGGAAGATAGCTTGAGTTGCCAGGAGTTTCAGACCAGCCTGAGCAATGTAGAGAGACCCCATTTCTAAGAAAAAATAGAAAAAATTAGCCAGGCATGGTGGCGCACGCCTGTAGTCCCAGCTACTCAGGAGGCTGAAGCAGGGAGGATCACTTGAGCCCAGGAGCTTAAGATTGTAGTGAGCTATGATGATGCCACTGCAATCCAGCATGGGCAATAGAGTGAGACCCTGTTTCAAACAAAACAAAAACCTTAAACTCCACCAGAACAGGGACCAGGAATGCCTTACTCAACAACGTATCCCCAGCACCTAAAACTGTACACATCCCAGCATGTGATACACACTGAAGAAATATTTGCAGAATGAATGAATGAATGAGCAAATAGAAGGGCTGTTCCTGGGGAGGTAAGAGGACAGCCTGGGGTTCAGGCCTCCTACCTGACTGATGTCGGGGAGGCTGCATTCCTGTTGGTGTAGTTGACCAAGGCATTAAAGGACTGGTTCACCCACTGCCAGAAGATCACCGCCGGCATTGTCCTACCAGTAGGGGAGGCCAGGAGAGGCAAAGAGTAGGACGGAAGGGAGGGCTTGGGGTACACCAGTGAAGCCGCATGATTTGCAGTTCCCTAAACTGTGCCTGTGCTGCTTCGTGTACCTGGGCTTTTGCACACGCTGGCCCCTCTGCCTGGAATATTCCCCACCCCTCCCTTCCATACATGGCCAAGTCCTGCTCTGTTGAGACAGCACTTCCTCCTTGGAACCTTCCTGACACTTCCCCTGCCCTTTGTGAGACAGAGTTAGTCATTTCATGCTCCCTGTTCCCACAACCCCATGCTTTCCCCACAGCCTGCTACTTACCAAGCTATATTATAGCTGTTTACACTTCTTGGTCTTCTGAACAAAACTAGGAGCTCCTTTAGGGGAGGTACTAAAGTTTTAATATTCCCAGAACCTAGCCCAAAGCCTAGCTCAATAACTGAACAAATGAATGCACAGTGCACAGATGGGAGGGGGCAGGGGGAAGGTAGGGGAATGGAGGAGGAGGGAGAAGGAGGGAGGAAGGTAGAGGGAGAGTCACACATCCAGCAGCTACAAAGTACACTCTCTCCCCAACCAAACCCAGAGAAAGGGTCTTCCTATTTTTTCATTTGGATGTTACATTATAACAATAAATTTATCGTGGAATATGTACTTTTTAAAGAGGTAGCTTATTTGTTGAGAGTTCTACAGAGAACTGCCTGAGTTAAAATCCAGGCACCCACATTTCCTAACTGTGTGAACTTGGACAAGCTACTTAGCCTCTCCAGAACTCTAGTTCTTCATCTATAAAGTACAAATGATAAATGGCACCTAGGTGCAGGGCTGTTGAGACGGTTAAATGAGGCAATACAAGCAAAGGACTTAGCACAGTGCCCAGTACCTGGTAAGTGATCAAAAGAGAGGACTACTATTATGGCTCGGTGCTAGCAGACCCAGCAGCTGTCCCTCCCACTGCCTTGCTGCCAGGTCCCACCTGTAGAACTGGAGCATGAAGCCTGTGATGATCATGCCGCCAGGGACCTGGAAGGACATGCGCCCAATGACATTCATCTTCTCCCCGGTGTCAGGGTGGAAGGCTGAGTCATACAGCTTCTTGGCATACAGTAGCTGTTCCACTTGGGTGCCTGGGGGCACGACCCCCATCCTGTCACCCAAGGACAACAGGCAGTTACCACCCAGCCTGGCTGATGCCTCCCAGTCCCCCACTCTCATTTCTCCTTCCCTCCGGAGATCTCTGCCCATTCCTTCACCTTCAGTTTCCACCTCCTCCCCCAAGGACCCCATCAATGTCACCCTACTGCCTTCAGCCCCTTCCCTTAACCACTCACCTGCTCTTCTCCACCATCGCTTTGGCCCAGTCCAACTTCTGCTCTGGTACAAACACGGTGCGGGGGTCCGTGATGTTGAAGAAGTGTTTCACTCGCCCCAAGAAAGTGCCCTGGTCCCAACGGGGGGCATCAATGTCAAAGCTAGACAGGTCGGCCTCCATCTTTGCTCACACACACACCTGTGGACTTAAGAGACAGAAGAAGAATGAGGATTGTCCCCCAAATCAAAGCCTTCCCCAGAAGCCCTGAGCACATCCCACTGTTACGGACTGCCTGCTTTTACCAACCACTGGGTACCAGCTGACTCAGCTGGGGAGAGCCCTAGAGAGTGGTCACCCAACTGAGCAACTGGGCACCAACATGTATGTCCTGGTGGCCAGCCTTGTGCTTTACCACACTGTGGGAGAGACTGGAAAAAGGGACAGTACAGTGCCTGTCCTTGGGGAGCCCCGAGTCTGACTGGGGAACAAGACCCTACTCATGAAATAATATATAATACCCCCTGGTGCTTTGGGCAGGGAGGTGGGAAAGTAGCCATTTTAAAAAACATCCAGAGCCCTTCTTCTTCTTCTTAAAATTTTATTTTTTAGAAATGGGGTCTAGCTATGCTGCCTAGGCTGGAGTGCAGTGGCTCTTCCTAGGCTCAATCATAGCACACTGCAGCCTCAAACTCCTGGGCTAAAGCAATCCTCCCTTCTCAGCCTGGCAAGAAGGTGGGACTACAGGCCTGCGCCATGGCACCCAGCCCCTCTGTTCTTACCAAGGCCCTCAAAGGAAACTATTTTACCAGAACCTATCAGGTTTGGGGGAAAGAACTCCAGCCCCCTCTTGCCTTCCTGCCTCACCTGAAGTGGGGTGAAGGGACGCTGAGAAGCACTTGTGAAGGTCAAGGGCACAGGCTCACTAGAAGACTAAGGCCTCATCATAGGACTGTAGCATGCTTCCGTCCCCCCGCCCCCCCACCTACCACTGCAACAGGGAGGCTGCTGTGTAACCACAAGGGATTACAACAGAAAAAACTGCAAGGCTCATACCTTATTTAAGAACTCTCTAGAAGCCCAAAGATGACAGAGGAGACAAAAACAAGGGTACCAGATGAAATATTGGCCTTTGACAGCTATAGCTACAGCAAATAGTAAACACAGCCTAACTCCTAGCCAGATAAACATAAAACCTCTCACCTCAGTCCCTCTTACCAGCCAGGTCCCTCGTGTCTGGATTTCAACAAAAAATTATAAGGCATACTCAAAAGTAAAAAACACAATTTAAAGAAACAGACCAAGTATCAGAACCAGATTCAGACACAACAGAGATTTTGGACTTATCAGAGCAGGAATTTAAAATAACTATGATTAATATGCTCAGGAATCTCAAGGGAAAAGTGGACAACATACAAGAACAGATGGATAACGTAAGCAGAGAGATAGAAACTCTTAAGAAAAGAATCAAAAGGAAATTTTAGAAGTCAAAAACACTGTTACAGAGATGAAGAAAGCCATGATGGACTCAACAGTTGGCAGACATGGCCAAGGAAATCAGTGAGCTTGAATGTGTCAACAGAAACCTCCCAAATAGAAATGTAAAGCAGAAAAAAACAAATAAAAAAACAGAACAGAATATCCAAGAACTGTGGGACAACTATAAAAGGTACAACATATGTGTTAATAGAAATACCAGAAGGAGAAGAGAGAAAGGAACAGAAAAAATATTTGAAGTAATGATGATTGAGAATTTTGGAGCACCAAGCAGGATAACTACCAAACACCCTACACTAAGGCATATCATATTCAAACTGCAGAAAATCAAAGACAAAGAAAATAAGGAAAAGTAGGCAGAGGAGGAAACAAAACCTTACGTACAGAGAGGCAAGAGTAAGATTTCTCTTCAGCAACCTGACAAGCAAGAAGAGAGTACAGTGAAAGATTTAAAGTGTTAAAGAAGAAAAACCCAACCTATAATTCTATATCCAGTGAAATTATCTTTCTTTTGTTTTTTTTTTTTTTTTTTTTTTTTGAGACAGAGTCTCACTTTATTGCCCAGGCTAGAGTGAGTGCCATGGCGTCAGCCTAGCTCACAGCAACCTCAAACTCCTGGGCTCAAGCAATCCTGCTGCCTCAGCCTCCCAAGTAGCTGGGACTACAGGCATGTGCCACCATGCCCGGCTAATTTTTTTCTATATATATTAGTTGGCCAATTAATTTCTTTCTATTTATAGTAGAGATGGGGTCTCGCTCTTGCTCAGGCTGGCCTCGAACTCCTGAGCTCAAACGATCCGCCCACCTCGGCCTCCCAGAGAGCTAGGATTACAGGCTTGAGCCACCGCGCCCGGCCGAAATTATCTTTCAAAAGTGAAGAAGCAATAAAGACTTCTTGGACAAATGAAACTGAGGGAATTTGTTGCCAATAGACCTGACTTGCAAGATGTTAAAAGAAGTTCGACAGAAAATTATATAGGTTATGAGATCAGACCCACATAAAAAAAGTGTCAGAGAAGGAATAAATGAACTAAATGAAGAAAGTGAAGGAACAAATAAAATCTCTATTTTTCATATTCTGAATTAACAGCAAACAGAGCCGCACACGCGGTGGCTCACACTTGCATCCTAGCACTCTGGGAGGGCGAGGCGGGAGGATCGCTCAAGGTCAAGAGTTCAAGACCAGCCTGAGCAAGAGCAAGACCCTGTCTCTACTAAAAATAGAAATAAATTAATTGGCGAACTAAAAATATATATAGAAAAAATTAGCTGGGCATGGTGGTGCATGCCTGTAGTCCCAGCTACTGGGGAGGCTGAGGCAGAAGGATCACTTGAGCTCAGGAGTTTGAGGTTGCTGTGAGCTAGGCTGGACACCATGGCACTCTAGCCCGGGCAACAGAGCGAGATTCTGTCTCAAAAAAAAAGAAAAAACAGCAAACAGGTAACAGTTTGTTCAATATGATAATAGCGACAATGTATTCAGTAACTATAGCTTATGGATAAGTGAAATACATGACCCCAATAACATCAAGGATAGCAGGAAGGGCCGGGCGCGGTGGCTCACGCCTGTAATCCTAGCTCTCTGGGAGGCCGAGGTGGGCGAATCATTTGAGCTCAGGAGTTCGAGACCAGCCTGAGCAAGAGCAAGACCCCATCTCTACTATAAATAGAAAGAAATTAATTGGCCAACTAATATATATATAGAAAAAATTAGCCGGGCATGGTGGCACATGCCTGTAGTCCCAGCTACTCGGGAAGCTGAGGCAGCAGGATTGCTTGAGCCCAGGAGTTTGAGGTTGCTGTGAGCTAGGCTGACGCCATGGCACTCACTCTAGCCTGGGCAAACAAAGCGAGACTCTGTCTCAAAAAAAAAAAAAAAAAAAAAGGATAGCAGGAAGGAATTGGGAATAGAGGATTATAAGGTACATGGCTCCCCACGAAGTGGTATAGTGTTATTTGAAAGTGGACTTGGATTAGTTGTAAATGTATACTGCATACTCTAGGGCAACAAACTAAAAAAGTTTTCAAATGAAGTATGATGGATATGCTAAGAGAGGTGAGAAAATGCAGTCACACAAAGAAAGCTAAGGCTTTTGAATGTTTGCTTGAAAATTTCGGGAAGTCATTAAAGGATTTTAAGAAGAAAAGTGACAAGATCAGATGTGTAGTTTAGAAGGGATGCTCCAGACACTCGTGAGAATAAACAGGATGTGGCACAACCTCACAGGACACAGAGACAGGCTGGAAGGGAACTCTAATAATACAGGCAAAATGGAGAGAGGTTCAAACGGAGCCAGGTGCACTCAAAGGAGAGACCAAAAGAAGAGAACCTTTTAAACAAGCAGAATCTTAGGATTTGCTAAGCAATTGGGTATTAGCAGAATATTGTATAAGTCAGAGTTCAACCAGAGAGGCAGAATCAGTAGAAATATATTAATATATATATCCTTTATATCATAAATATATATGATATTGATAAATACATAAAAATTGATTTATTATAACAAATTAGCTAATTGGCTTAAATAACTGTGGGAGGTGGTTAAGCAAGGACACAGCCAGCAGGGCAGGCAGCCAGAAACAGACCATCCTGCTGGGCATAGGAGAGTGACACCGGTTATGGCTCAGAGACTCAGACCTCACGGTTGGGGGGTGCCTGCCCCTCCTTTGAAGGGCTTCCATCTGATTAGGTCAGGCCACCGGGGATAATCTCCCTTTTGATTAACTTAAAGCCAACCAATTGAGGACTTTAATTACATCTGCAAAATCCCTTCACAACAGCACCTAGATTAGCATGTGTCTGAAGAACTGGAAGAAGGTGTGCTAAGCTCCCACTGTAACTGGAACTGGACCAGAGAGGGAATGCCGGGAGCTTAGCCTAGCCAAGCTGACACATCACAAATATCTAGAGTGATACCTGGAGTTTCTGCCTTAGGCAACAAGGTGCTGAGTCAAAGACTGTAGAAAAATAGGCTTTAAGGGAGAAAACAGTGAGCTTGATTTTTTGCATGTTGAGTTTTAAGTGCCATGGGACTTGATTAATGCAATAGGCTGCTTCGCGTCTTGGGCCCTTTCCAAAAGCTATTCCCTCCCCTCTTTACTAAGTAACACCTACTCGTCCTTTCACTTTCTTTAGGAATAATTTTCAGATTTACTTCTATACCTTCTATTGCTAGGCCATTTGTCTTTTTCCTGAAAACTATCATCTTAACTAACTTAAATAGTCACCTTTGAAGTCAGGGGATGTGTTCATTTTGCTCTCCACTGTTGTCCCAGTTCCTACACAAGTATTCAAGCACGTGCTGCATAGAGGGCCAGCTCAGCAGCAAGTGGGTATTCAGGCTTGACAGAAAGCACAGAGGTCTGGGCTGGAAGGAAAAAGTTGAGTCAGCAGCATTGAAGTGGTTTAAGATAAAGTTTTCCAATGAGAATACACAGAATGGGCAAACCCTGAAAAACCACTACACTTAAGAAGCACGCTTGGCCAGGCGCGGTGGCTCATGCCTGTAATCCTAGCTCTCTGAGAGGCTGAGGCGGCGGATTGCTCAAGGTCAGGAGTTTGAAACCAGCCTGAGCAAGAGCAAGACCCCGTCTCTACTATAAATAGAAAGAAATTAATTGGCCAACTAATATATATAGAAAAAATTAGCCGGGCATGGTGGCGCATGCCTGTAGTTCCAGCTACTCGGGAGGCTGAGGCAGGATTGCTTGAGCCCAGGAGTTTGAGGCTGTGAGCTAGGCTGACACCATGGCACTCTAGCCCTGGCAACAGAGTGAGACTCTGTCTCAAAAAAAAGAAAAAAAAAAAAAAAAGAAGTGCACTGAGAAAAGGAATCCCCAAGAGATGGAAAAGAAGCACCAGAGAGATAGGAGGGGGAAGGAACCAAGTGGGAGAAGAGAGAGTGGTGGTCAATTTTAGATATTTTGTTAGGGTGGAACAGACTTTAGGAAGTTGACATGCTGCGGCTAAGTCATTTCCCAAGAGAATGGAACCAGGAGAGGAGTAGAGGCCAACGTGGAATATCCACAGCACCTGGACTGGCTTTGATGCTACTACTGAAGTGGCAGTCTCTGCAAGTCAGAAGGCAGGCAGCAAGTGTCCGCTGCCAAAACTCTTGACTTCCCCCTCTCCCACTCCACTTGGCCTCCTGCAGGCTGGTTCTAAGACCAAAGGCATTTCTCTCAGTCCGGAACTAGGAGTGTGAAGGAAGGGAAGAGAGTTCACTTTCCCGGACTCTATACTGGCGGGCAGATCACACAGTGCCTTGGCTTACCAAGCCCCAGGCTCTTGACTGCTAGAAACAGCTGAATGAGCAAAATGCTATGCCTCCCTGTCAGCACACACGGCCAGACCTTCTCTGACATCTCTCTCCACCCTCAACTCAACATTGCAAAGCCCTCTGCCTCTCATAATGAAAGCACTTCTAACATGAAGGGGTAATCATTTGCTAAATTATCCAATAGCCTTTGCCTTCTTAACTGAGGTCAGTATAGAAACTGCACAGTCCCTGTCTTATATAAGACATAAGGCCAGGCTGGGAGTCGTGGCTCACGCCTGTAATCTTAGCACTCTGGGAGGCTGAGGTGGGTGGATCGCTCAAGGTCAGGAGTTCGAAACCAGCCTGAGCAACAGTGAGACCCCATCTCTACTAAAAAATAGAAAGAAATTAATTGGCCAACTAAAAATATATAGATAAAAATTATCTGGGCATGGTGGCGCATGCCTATAGTCCCAGCTACTTCGGAGGCTATTACTTGAGCCCAGGTCTTTGAGGTTGCTGTGAGCTAGGCTGACGCCACTGCACTCTAGCCTGGGCAGCAGAGCAAGACACTGTCTCAAAAAAAAAAAAAAAAAAAAGACACAGGCCCCTCCCCAAAAAATCTAAATTATCTTTCTGGAACATTTTCCCCAACACCCACTGTCCCCCAATGGGCACAGTTCCTTGATTCTTTCAGGGCAAACTCAAGTCTTTCTGTTATATATTCCCCCAGTACCCTGACCTTTTGTAATTCTCACCTTCTTGTCACTTACTGTTAGAATAAAATCTGCCTTCCCTGACAGACTGTAAAGCTCATGAGCATTGGGACACATCTGTAATGTTCACTGCTACATCTCTTACGTGCCCTCTAAAAATCTGCACTGCCTGCCTGAAATGAATTCCAACTTATTCTTGCATTCTCTTGGCATCGAGGATGTTACTCCTACCTGGTTGATCCTGCCAAGTAGCAAAGAAGAAAAAAAAGGATGTCACTCCTTTTAAGTCAAACCTAGAAACTGCCTGGGTTACAGAAGGTAGAGCAGCCTTTTTTTCATGAAGATGCAAATTGTCTACCTTGCCTGTATTGAGTCGTATCTGATCTCTAAGTTTTCTTCCACGGTTACTCTCCCTCCTCCTACACAGGCCACATCTGGTCTTCCCTAAAAAGGTCACCATCATGTCCAGGGTGGCCCAATTTCTGAAGGATTATGGTTCCACTACCAGGAACAAGGTAGGAGGTAGAACTCAGACAAGTGATTGGTTGATACCTCCTGCCATAGTTAGGATGTTTGACCCCTACAAACCTCACGTTGAAATCTGATCACCAGGGGCCGGGCGCGGTGGCTCACGCCTGTAATCCTAGCACGCTGGGAGGCCGAGGCGGGCGGATTGCTCACGGTCAGGAGTTCAAAACCAGCCTGAGCGAGACCCCATCTCTACTATAAAAATAGAAAGAAATTAATTGGCCAACTAATATATATATAAAAAAAAATTAGCCGGGCATGGTGGCGCATGCCTGTAGTCCCAGCTACTCGGGAGGCTGAGGCAGCAGGATTGCTCGAGCTCAGGAGTTTGAGGTTGCTGTGAGCTAGGCTGACGCCACGGCACTCACTCTAGCCTGGGCAACAAAGCGAGACTGTCTCAAAAAAAAAAAAAAAGAAATCTGATCACCAATGTTGGAGGCAGGGCCTAACGGGAGGTGTCTGGGTGGTTGTGGACAGATCCCTCATGATTAGATTAATGTCCTCCCTGGTGCCGGGTGAATGAGCAAGTTCTTATTTATTAGTTCTAGCAAGAGCTGGTTGTTAAAAAGAGCCTGGTACCTCCTTCTCCTCTCCTGCTTCCTCTCACGCCATGTGATCTCTGCACATGTCAGCTCCTTTTCACTTTCTGCCACGAGTGGAAATAGTCTGAGACTCTAAACAGATGTTAATCTTGAACCTTCCAGCCAGCAAAACCATGAGCTAAATAAACTTCTTTATAAATTACTCAGCCTCACATATTCCTTTATAATAACACTAAATGTTGGCCAGGTGTGGTGGTTCATACCTGTAATCCTAGCACTCTGGGAGGCTCAGGCAGGAGGATCGCTCAAAGCCAGGAGTTTGAGACCAGCCTGAGCAATAGTGAGACCCTGTCTCTACTAAAAAAATAAGAAAGAAATTAGCTGGACAACTAAAATATATATATATAAAAAAATTAGCCGGGCATGGTGGTGCATGCCTGTAGTCCCAGCTACTCGGGAGGCTGAGGTGGGAGGATCACTTGAGCCCAGGAGTTTGAGGTTGCTGTGAGCGAGGTTGACGCCACGGCACTCTAGCCTAGGCAAGAGAGTGAGATTCTGTCTCAAAAACAACAACAACAACACTAAACGGACTAAAACACCTCCCATCTAGGATTAGAGACTGTCACAATTTAAAGGCATTAGGGATTCAGGATCTCGGTTTATAGAAGAGCAAACTGAAGCCTAGAAAAGTTCACATTGATTGGGCCAGAACAATAAGCATTTGTGGCACACTTGGCCTTGCAGTAAGCACTTGTGGCACATATAAAGATGAACAATAAACAGATCCTCAAAGATGCAACAATAGCTAGGGCCTTACTTTCCGAAGGTTACAAGGCTTAGTCACCTAGACAGGTCCCCTAGCCACTATAGCCTACTTGTCATGTCTTTTTAAAAAAGAAAGAAAGAAAGGAAAAGACTGGGGCCAGGCACGGTGGCTCACGTCTGTAATCCTAGCTCTCTGGGAGGCCGAGGTGGGCGGATCATTTGAGCTCAGGAGTTCGAGACCAGCCTGAGCAAGAGCGAGACCCCATTCTACTATAAATAGAAAGAAATTAATTGGCCAACTAATATATAGAGAAAAAATTAGCCGGGCATGGTGGCACATGCCTGTAGTCCCAGCTACTTGGGAGGCTGAGGCAGCAGGATTGCTTGAACCCAGGAGTTTGACGTTGCTGTGAGCTAGGCTGACTCCACGGCACTCACTCTAGCCTGGGCAATAAAGTGAGACTCTGTCTCAAAAAAAAAAAAAAAAAAAAAAAGAAAGGAAAAGACTGGATGTGTTGGCTCATTCCAATAATCCTAGCACTTAGGAAGTCCAAGGCAGGAGGATCACTTAAGGCTAGGAGTTTAAGACCAGCCTGGGTAATAGTGAGACCCCATCTCTTTAAAAAATAAAAATTAGCTGGGCATGGTGGCACATGCCTGTAGTCCTAGCTATTTGGGAGGGTGGGGCAGGAGGATGGCTTGAGCACAGGAGTTGGAGGCTTCAGTGAGCTATGAGGATGGATGATGCCACTGCACTCTAGCCCAGGGAACAGAGCAAGACACTATCTCAAAAAAAAAAAAAAAGAAAGAAAGAAAAGAAAAGAAATGAAATAGGCTACTACCTCCCCTGAAATAATGCTCGTCCTTCTTAGACAGAGCTGATTTTCTCTGGCAAACAGTATCAGAGCTCACAAAACAGGCTTAAACCCATTCTGAGGTATCCTCTTACAAGAGGGGCAGTACCCAAGATTCTCCTATTTGTAGCTCCAGGTAGAGAGAAAAACAAAACATCATTGCTTGTACTCACATAAGAGAAAGATCAAGGCACCCAAAGACTCTAGAAGGTCAGACACAAAGACCCCTGAGAAAGGTGAGGATTAGGGTTAAGGGTGCCTAGAGCAAGTTGGGGAATGATAACAATTAAAGGAAGAGACCACGTATATGTTTATGGAGACTCATCTGACTCCAAGGCAACCATGATGTTAGACACCAGACAACTTAGAAAAAGAAATCTGCCCTGCCTTTTTTTTAATTTTTAATTTTTTTTTTTTTTTTAGAGATGGGGTCTTTCACTGTCTCCCAAGGTGGAGTGTAGTGGTCTGATCATAGCTCACTACAACCTCAAACTCCTAGGCTCAAGTGATCCTTCTACCTCAGCCTCCCAAAATGCTGGAATTACAGGTGTGAGCCACTGCACCTGACCTGCCTTGCCTTTTCCACAAAAAAGCCAACAGTCTGAAGATGGGTGGATTATAGGAGTTCACTCTCTAAACTAACCATTCATCTTTCAACTCTCTAATCAAAATGCTAAACTGAGTTTTCTCTCCAAGGATCTGAAGCAGGTATGCAAGTTGAAAATGTTTTAAAAATACTTTAGTTGAATGGATAAATAGTTAAGCACCATTCAGGACAACTCTACTTACATTCCAACATATTAACTAGACTGGAAAAACTGCTGATAGGAAGAGAGGCAAAGACCAAAAAGCTAGATGAAATTATTAATAATAGCTAACTGATGCCCAGCACAGTAGGCTGAGAGGCTGAAGCAGGGGGACTGCTTGAGGCCAGGAGTTCAACACCAGCCTGGGCAACATAGTAAGACACTCTACAAAAAATAAAAATATTAGCCCAGTGTGGTAGTGTGGGCTGTAGCTCCAGCTACTCCAGAGGCTGAGGCAGGAGGATCACTATATAACACCTCCTTTATGGCAAGCAATGCTCTATGTACTTGACATATAATTCACCTAATGCTCACAAAAACCCAGTGAGGTAGGTAACAGGGACACACGCATCTGCAAACTTCCAGGCTCATCTAGACTTTATCAGCTCTTAAAAGTTATTAGTTACATCACAGATATAAACCTTTCTGTTCCTCCTACTTGAACAATAGTGTTACAAGCAAACATTGTAAACAGTGTTTATAAGTCCTCAACTATATAACCAATTTCCAGGGGTTGTGAGAATGAAATAAAATCTTGGATGAAAAGCATTTCACTAGGAAGGACAGAATATCCATGAGGGCAGATTTTGTCCATTGCTATGTAACCAGCGTCTAGAACAGGGCCTGGTATGAATGTGCTAAACTCTTATGTTCCTCTCCATGGGAAGGGGGTGCGACATAGCACTTCCCAACCTACCCAGAACCCCTCTTACTATCCCTTGGCTAAAAATGCAGACCCATTTTTGCCTCGTCCAGTCCAATACCGCTTAGCAAAACCTGGCTGATACCAAAATGCCTTCCACCCCTGCTTTGTGCTCACCTCAGGGCTCAGGGTCAGTGCTCGGGGACAGGCTGCTTCTTGCCCTCCGACAAATGGCCTCCCCCCTTCGGGACTCCCCCATTCCTGACGCGGACACAGAGCAGTGGAGATGGGTGAGCAGTTCATAACGCCCCAGCCGCTCGGCCTGGCACTCGAGGGCAATGCGGGTCAGACGGGAGGTGTCCATCGGCAGCCCCAGGGCACCCCTTGCGCCACGTGGCTTATGTAGGTGGAAGTCCAGCTGCAGCCCCACCTGGGCAGCCAGGACAGAAATCCTAGCTCCCTTCTGAAATGTGGGGATTGCGGGTAGACGTGGCGAGGGTCGCAAGGCCCCTTACCTGGTCCTGGGAGGGATACACTAAGACACCTGCCACCAGATACAGCCCGCGTTGGAAGCCAGGGCTGGGTGAGCCAACCCGCCTGGACCTGGGAACCGCCCGCTCGCCCGCCCCCACGCCCCTCCATCCCGACCAATCACAGGCCGGGAGGCTCCCGCCAGCCACGTGGGAGAATTTTCACCAATCGCCTGGTCCGAGTTAGCAGCAGCCTCCTCCAGCCGCGCCCACAGCCCCAGCGGCCTGCCCGCGCAGTGGGCGGGCACTTTGGCGCGCTTGCGCACTTTGGGGAAAGCGGAGCTGGACCCCGCCCCATACCGCTGCTTTGCTCCTCCACTGTGCGAGCGAGGGACGTCGGGGGCGGCGCCGCAGCAGTTGCCCCTGGTAACGGGGGAGGCAGCAGCAGGAGCAGGAGGAGGAGGAGGAGGAGGAGGGATTCGGCGGGAGGATGGTAAGTGTGGGGGCCTAGGCCCCTTTGGAGCTGGCCGATCACCCCCGCCAGTCCCCAGGCCCAGGGCGAGACAGTGCGCTTAAATCCAAGGAGGGAGTGGGACGGAGCTCTGCCTGCTGCCTGGGTTCTGGACTGGTTTCGGGGGGCGACAGGGAACCCCGAGGGTGGGCCCTGGAGGGAGGCCTGGGCCTGGACAGGAAGGCGGGGCTTGCGACGAGTCCGAGGCTGGGGAAAGGGCTGGCAGAGTGCGTGGCTGGCCCCACACGGATCCCAGGCTCCATCATAACTCTGGAGACAGAGAGGAGGGCGGGTCCGAGGCGCCGTGGAGAGCAGCCTTCGCACGCAGGCTTAGATCTTCCTGGGGAATCGGCCTCGCTGCGCTGCGGGAAAGTGGGGTCCGTCAGGGCCCGACCAAGAAACGGAGAGAAGAGCTAGAGCTAGTCTTTGAGGTCGCCCTGGCGGTACCAGGGGAGATGGTAGCCTACCTGGTTCGCCTCTTCCTAGCGGTGTGCGGGTCCCTGGAGAGCCGGGGAGTAAGTCCCAGGACACAAAGAGGTGCCTTTTGGAAGGGATGCCTGGTACATTTTATGCCGTCTCAGTGTCTGCGTGGCGGTTGCGCCTCCTCAGTTCTGAGTTTTTTATTTGCTGAGAGTTTTGCAAGACTTGGTTGTTGGGGATGACCGATTTTCCGTTCACTACTTAATCCCTGTTGATGGAAGCGAATTAGCAGCCTCGACCCTAGTATTTCCTTCGAAACCTTATATTTTTTTTTCCTTCGAAACCTTTTGCAACCTCATTTTGCGTGTGACCGTACCAGGACCAAAAGTCTTAACCCCTAAAGGGTCTCCAAACTAAAAAGAATGGGAAATTAAAACTGGAGAGTAGGCATCAATTTTGGGCAAGCTTTTTCTCTGTCAGCCCTATTAAAGCGTTCCCAAATTGTAAATTATAGTTGTGACAGATCTGACCATTGACACTGTTTCTTGCTGATTTCTCTCTCTCTCTCTTTTTTTTTTTTTTTTTTTTTTTTTTGAGACAGAGTCTTATTTTGTTGCCCGGGCTAGAGTGCCGTGGTGTCAACCTAGCTCACAGCAACCTCAAACTCCTGGGCTCAAGCAATCCTCCTGCCTCAGCCTTCCGAGTAGCTGGGACTACAGGCATATGCCACCATGCCCGGCTAATTTTTTCTATATATTTTTAGTTGTCCAGCTCATTTCTTTCTATTTTTTAGTAGAGACGGGTCTCGCTCTTGCTCAGGCTGGTCTCGAACTCCTGAGCTCAAATGATCCACCCGCCGTGGCCTCTCAGAGTGCTAGGATTACAGGCATGAGCCACGGCTCCTGGCCTTGATTTCTGTGCAGTTAGTTGGAGGGGATTAAAATGGAATTGAATAATTTTAGAGCTAGTCAAATTGATTTTGAAGCATGTGGAACAGGTTGGTTGGCTTAGCAACTGCAAAGAGCCCACAATCGAATTTATAGTTACTGCCCCAACTTATCCCCTAGTCCCTTTCTGACTTTTAAAAATGATGACCCACTTCTGTTGATTTAAGAAGAAAAAATTATCCAATTATCCCAGGAGGGGAAAAAAAACATCTACCTTCAGTCAGATTATCCAGTGAGTAAATTTTGATAGGAGGGGAAAAAACTCAATTGTTTATGTTGTTAGATTGTTAAAGAAGTAGGATTATTTTATCTGAAGTTGCCAATCACATTAATACTTGCTACATGTGCAGTTTTTTTAACCTCAGGCTAAACAGATTTTTACAAGTGTTTCTTTTTCTTAATCGTTTATACGTGAGCTGTCCATTTAAAGGCTAAATTTTTCTCAGCAAATGAGTATAAACATAAATATTTATACGGCAAATAACTAGAATTGAAGTGAAAAAGGCATGCCAAACCAACAGAGAATGAGATTTGTCATTATAGATGAGAAATGCATGAGAGTTGGCTAACTTTTCCCAGTTTGTTTATCAATTAAGTGGACTGTGTAATTTCATGATTGTTTAATTTATAATTACAGGCCACAATAAATTAACCACTGCTCATGTTTCCAGGTGCAAATTGGCACTCTATACAACAAATTGACAGTGTGTATACAACACTGTTATATACAACTATTATATTCACTGATCAAAACAGATTTTGTTTTTCTTTTTTTCCTTAAGTGAATAAGAAATTAGGAAAAATTATTCTGGATTCTTTATCAAGTTTCCCAAATATAATTTTTCCCCCTATCTCCAAAAGTGCAGGTATTCTTAGAACTGGAAGTAGAACACTGAATTTAAACGGTCAGTGGTATGATTGTGTTATACCTGCTATCCCATGAGTCCCCATGGGTAACTGTACAACTGAATAGTGAATCCCAGGCTTTTTTGTTTTAAACTTCAGCTATGACTAACACCTTTTCAAAAATTTTGGGTAAGTGCAAATAAAACCAATTATGGGTGTCCCTGAACATTTAGGGTCTAGGGTCAGCTGTTTTACCTCTGCCTTATGATACCAAGTCCTTGATGAAATACTAAGGTGGCAGTACTTTTAGCACATAAACACTGTTATTTAATATATGACTCCTTCAATAATTATTTCAGTTAAGTATTCAGTAATTATTTGTGGATTACTTTCTGCATATATGGATCTTGTGGTAATTATCAAGCATGTTCGGCCGGGCGCGGTGGCTCAAGCCTGTAATCCTAGCTCTCTGGGAGGCCGAGGTGGGCGGATCCTTTGAGCTCAGGAGTTCGAGACCAGCCTGAGCAAGAGCGAGACCCCATCTCTACTATAAACAGAAAGAAATTAATTGGCCAACTAATATAGATAGAAAAAATTATCCGGGCATGGTGGCGCATGCCTGTAGTCCCAGCTACTTGGGAGGCTGAGGCAGCAGGATTGCTTGAGCCCAGGAGTTTGAGGTTGCTGTGAGCTAGGCTGACGCCACGGCACTCACTCTAGCCTGGGCAATAAAGTGAGACTCTGTCTCAAAAAAAAAAAAAAAAACCAAAAAAAAAAAAAAATTATCAAGCATGTTCAACATTTGAAGATTGTTCCCAACAGTATTTATGTTTTGTGGTCAGAAAACAGCCAGTGAAGTTTTTTAAAAAACCACAATACACAACCACTGTTTAGAGGGCTATTATGTGTTATGCATTATATACCTTACCTCATTTAATCCTCATAGCATTTTTCTTGAGATATAAGTATTGTTCCCATTTTCTAGATGAAACTATGCTCAGGGTAATATATATATACAGAAGTTGAATACAAGTCTGTGAAACTAAAGCCTGTAACATTCTTTGCATTAGGACTCTGGTAAAGTATTCCTGAGGTGATGCCCAGATTTTGTTCCTCAGGAAATGTTGTATTTATTTAGTAGAAGGTAATGAGGATAAAAGACAAAGTTTGGATGAGGTTCTCCCTTTCAAAGCTGATAGGAGCTTTTTTTTTTTTTTTTGAGACAGAGTCTCACTCTGTTGCCCAGGCTAGAGTGAGTGCCATGGCGTCAGCCTAGCTCACAGCAACCTCAAACTCCTGGGCTCAAGCAATCCTTCTGCCTCAGCCTCCTGAGTAGCTGGGACTATAGGCATGCACCACTATGCCTGGCTAGTTTTTCTATATATTTTTAGTTGGCCAATTAATTTATTTCTATTTTTAGTAGAGACGGAGTCTCGCTCTTGCTCAGGCTGGTTTTGAACTCCTGACCTTGAGCAATCCACCTGCCTCGGCCTCCCAGAGAGCTAGGATTACAGGGGTGAGCCATCGTGATAGGAGCTTTAAACTGATAGTTCAATTTAAAGAGATAAAAATAAACTGAAGTCAGTTCCATTTAAGCTGGTGATGGGGAGTATATGTGCTTGACAGTTGGCTTAGTAATTTTAATATTGAAATTTTAGCTGCTCCTCAAAGCCACATATATTTTCCATGTAACACCTTCCTGTCCCTCTACCACTCTGATTTTTTTTTGAATGACCTAGTTTGTATCATTTTAGGTCAGTGCTCCATGCCTCTGCCAGCAGTTTAAGTTGATTTTGAGGAAGATAAAATGTCTGTGTTCAATAGCATGTCTGTTTCTGATTTGCCTGCAGAAAAGTTTGTTTAAATGTTTTGTGGTTGAGTCAGACCACTTCTGTCCACCAGTGTGCAGATAACTTGTACACACACATGCTGATAACACACAATATACAATTAACTGAAGTTCTTGTTTCTTAAATTGCCTTTATTTAATGTCATAGGAGTGTAAATTCTACATAGAGATCATGTTTCTTTTGCTCACTCTGTACTTGAGGCACATTATGGGTGTTTCATGATAAATGAATGGATATTTTGGCAAAAAATACACTTTAAAAATTAATTTCATTGTATTTATATTGTAAAAGCCTCTTAATAAATTTAACTTCTAATGGCTGTCTCCCTTCATTTGACATTTAAAATAAAGTATGAGCATATATGGATAGAAACATAGAATAGACTTACTCTGCTCTCTTTGGTCCAACCTCTTAAATCAGCTTACTTTGTATCTTTCAGGCAGAACCCTGACATCTATAAATATCCTCTTCCCTATTTAGCAAACCCTGATAATCCTGTGATCCCCTGTCCTTAGTAGTTGGGTTAATATGATGCTGTATTGTATTCGCACTTGTCTTGCCTAGACCATGCTTGAGATGTTATTATCACTTTACTGGAAGAAAATATTAGCTGAACTTTCGGTTTCTCTGTAATTTCACTTAAAGGTGAAGCATCTGAAATTATTGTTTCCTAATAAGGAAAACTATTCTTTGGAAATGTAGTAGCACTGTGTTCTATACCATCAGGTTAATAAAGTTTACCTGTAGTTAGAATGATTTCTTTCTCATCTGTGCTTTGATTCTCTCCTTTTCTTTTCAGATGAATAGAAATTATGTTTTTCTCTTAATTATTCAATTTCAAATATAATGAGTAGGCTGGACGCAATAGCTCACGCCTAGAATCCCAGCGCTCTAGGAGGCCGAGGCGGGTGGATGGCTCAAGGTCAGGAGTTCGAAACCAGCCTAAGCAAAAGCGAGATCCCTGTCTCTACTAAAAATAGAAACAAATTAATTGGCTGCCTAAAAATACATAGAAAAAAATTAGCTGAGCATAGTGCAGCATGCCTGTAGTCCCAGCTACTTGGGAGGCTGAGGCAGGAGGATTGCTTGAGCCCAGGAGTTTGAGATTGCTGTGAGCTAGGCTAATGCCACGGCACTCTAGCCCGGGCAACCGAGTAAGACTCTGTCTCAAATATATATATATATATATAAAGAGAGAGAGAGAATATAAAAAGTCTCAGCTTTCAGAAAAGAATATTTTTATTTAGTGATTTAAAAAAAAAAGACATGAAAAACCAAGAACATCAATTTTAAACTTGAAACTATTTTATAAAAACAGATCTACTTTCACAATTTCTATACTAGTGGATAATGCATGAGAAGAACTCTACCTGTATGTCATTTAATGTACTAATTTGATGAATTCCAGTTGTTTTAGAAGTTATTATAAGAGGTAATGAGACCCTTTCTTTTTACCTCCAATCATGATCTCAGGATGAGTAGTACAATGTGTTTTCCCGGTTCTTAGCCTTTTTATGTCACCAGTCCCCTGAGGATCTCAGAATTCTAATTTTAACTGTTCTGAAAGGTGCTATTATAAATGAGTGATTGCAATATAGCTAATAGAAACTAGGAAAGCTGCTTATAAATATAGTTTTAATAAAGAATGATGGCCAGGTGCAGTAGCTCATGCCTTTAATCTCAGCACTTTGGGAGGCCAATGTGGGAGGATTGATTGAGGCCAGGAGTTTGAAACCCACCTGGGTGACATAGCAAGACCCTGTCTCTACAAAAAATAAGAAAATTTGGCTGGGCATGGTGGCATGTGCCTGTAGTCCCAGCTATTCAGGAGGCTGAGGCAGGAAGATTGCTTGAGCCCAGGAGTTCCAGATTGCAGTGAGTTATGATTGAGCCACTGCACTCCAGCCTGAGCAACAGAGTGAGGCCCTTGCTCTTTTTTTTTTGAGACAGAGTCTCACTTTGTTGCTCAGGCTAGAGTGAGTGCTGTGGCGTCAGCCTAGCTCACAGCAACCTCAAACTCCTGGGCTCAAGCAATCCTGCTGCCTCAGCCTCCCAAGTAGCTGGGACTACAGGCATGTGCCACCATGCCTGGCTAATTTTTTCTATATATATTAGTTGGTCCATTAATTTCTTTCTATGTATAGTAGAGATGGGGGGGTCTCGCTCTTGCTCAGGGTGGGTTTCGAACTCCTGACCTCAAGCAATCCGCCTGCCTCGGCCTCCCAGAGTGCTAGGATTACAGGCGTAAGCCACCTCGCCCTGCCGAGACTCTTGCGATAGATAGATAGATAGATAGATAGATAGATAGATAGATAGATAGATAGATAGATAGAGGAAGAAGGAATGGTGTTGAAGTATTCAAGACCAGATAAGAAAAACAAAAGCAAAAAAAGTCCTGCCTTTAAAAAATAAAAAATCCTGACTATATTTTGTTTGTTTCAAATCTATCCAGTCTTACTCCCCCAAATCTTTTGGTTCAGAAATTGCCTATCTTAGACTAAACCTTCCATTTTATTGCTGGAAAAAAGTCAAAGCATAGAGAGGTTAATGTGATCCTTAGCAAGTCAGTGCAAATACAGAGCTAGACGTGGTAAACAAAGAGTCTCTGAGGCAGAAAGGAATTCTTAATAATTATGCATATTTGCATATTGTTATCTACAGACCCAATTGTTGAGAATTATTTCACAGAAGTATCGTTTGATCTTAGTGAACAAACTGGTTTGAATTATTGCCTGGTGCAATGTGGATAACAAGTATAACCATTTTATGTAATTCTAAGACCCAGTATGAAGGAATTTCTTCTCAGGCTGGGAGATTAGATTATATGCCCTTTAAGCTCTGGAATTCTTTGATTCTTGTAGCTATGCCTCATTAGAACAAGATTGTCAACTGTAGGACAGAACAAATAACTATTATATAAAAATTTTCTTACGTTCTTAGCTAGAAAGTAACATGGTTTATATCTATCCATTAAAAATAAAATGAATATTGGACATGTAGGCAGGCCAAAAAAATAAATAAATAAAATAAAATAAAATGAATAAAACAAGAAACAGAAATATTAGTGGCTGGGCATGGTGGCTCACGCCTGTAATCCTAGCACTTTGGGAGGCCGAGGCAGGCAGATTGTTTGAGCTCAGGAGTTCAAGACCAGCCTGAGCAAGAGTGAGACCCCGTCTCTACTAAAAATAGAAAGAAATTAATTGGACAACTAAAAATATATAGAAAAAATTAGCCGGGCATGGTGGCGCATGCCTGTAGTCCCAGCTACTGGGGAGCCTGAGGCAGAAGGATTGCTTGAGCCCAGGAGTTTGAGGTTGCTGTGAGCTAGGCTGATGCCACAGCAGTCTAGCCTGGGCAACAAAGTGAGACTCTGTCACCAAGAAAAATAAAAAGAATAAAAAAAATTAGCCAGGCATGGTGGTGCATGCCTGTAGTCCCAGCTACTGGGGAGGCTGAGGCAGAAGGATTGCTTGAGCCCAGGAGTTTGAGGTTGCTGTGAGCTAGCCTGTCACCAGGGCACTCTGTAGCGCAGGCAACAGAGTGAGACTCTGTCTCCAAAAAAAAAAGAAATATTAGCTTACTAGTCAAAAATACCCTGCTTAAATTTTGATGTTTTGCACTCTAGCTTGGGCAAGAGAGCAAGATCCTGTCTCAAAAAACAAATTTTTTGATGTTTTTAGCTTTATGAGTGCTTTTTACAATTCCCTGACTTCTCTGTTGTACCAGATTTTTCATCTGAAAAACAGAAAATCTGTACCATGTACCTATCATGTAGGATCTTGTAAAAGTTAGATGGTGGTAGAGCATTTTGAATAAAGAAGTCTTAAAGGTGGGCTGGAATAGATAAAAGTCTTATACAGAGAAGCCTAGCTATAATTTTATATAGCCTTTTTATGTCTTTTTGTATAGCATCTTAAAACCTTGGATTAATTTAGGTAGGTAATTCTATTTAATTCCACAAGTATTATCTGGTGTATATCTAGTAAGTGTCAGGCATTGTGGGAGACAGAAGCTATAGCAGTTCCCTAGAAGAAACTTCAGTAAAGGAGAAAAATGCAGAAATCAAGGACCTAGTCTCCTATGATCAGTGTCCTACTCTGAGAAGTATATACAAAGCTTTAGAAACACAGACAGGGTAGTAGTTCACACTTTCAGGAGATTTGGGGTGACTGCTAAACTGGATTAATAGAGTAGGAATAAGCCATGCTACTTATTAAGTTGCTGAATTTACTACAGTACTTCTACCAAAACTTAGAAGGAGAAAGCAAATGGAATAAATGACATTAAAGTGGAAATAATAATATAAGCTCTCCATAACCAAGAACTTTTTTCAAGGAGGAGAAGTTTTTCTGATGTCCAGTAATATCAAAGTCAGTGCTGCCAAAGTAATCTCTCTCCTTCATGGTTGTTCAAGGGCTTACTTTCAATTTTGCGCAAATTGAAAAGTGCACCAGACCAGGAGGTGAGAATCCTTCTCCTGGGCTTGGATAATGCTGGCAAGACTACTCTTCTGAAGCAGCTTGCATCTGAGGACATCAGCCACATCACACCTACACAGGTGAGCACTGCCTTGGCTCCACATGCTGTGTGACACAAGGAAGATGATAATAGGAATGCGAAAGACAAAATGGGAAATATAGTTTCGTCCACTTCCAAGTTTTGTTTCTGAGAAAAGTTTATACAATCTAAAAATAATTAATTTCAAAAATATATAAGAGATTCCATTCACATTTAGAGTAGTCAGATTCATAAAGACAGAAAGTAGAATGGTAGTTACCAGAGCTGGGGAGAGGGGAGTTATTGTTTAATGGGTACAGAGAGTTTTGCAAGATAAAGAATTCTGTGGCTGGAGGCACACAGTCTGAATGTACTTAATGCCACTGAATTGTATGCTTTTAAAATAATACAGTTTATGTTAAGTATATTCTATCACAATTAAAAAAAAATATATATATATAGGCTGGGTATGGTGGCTCACGTCTATAATCCTAACACTCTGGGAGGCCGAGGTGGGCAGATCCTTTGAGTTCAGGAGTTCGAGACCAGCCTGAGCAAGAGCGAGACCCTCTACTAAAAATAGAAATAGAAAGAAATTAATTGGCCAACTAAAAATATATAGAAAAAATTAGCTGGGCATGGTGGCGCATACCTATAGTCCCAGCTACTCGGGAGACTGAGGCAAGAGGATCGGTTGAACCCAGGTGTTTGAGGTTGCTGTGAGCTAGGCTGACGCCACAGCACTCTAGCTGGGGCAACAAGAGTGAGACTCTGTCTCCAAAACAAAACAAAAAAAAAGAAGTGAGACTCTGTCTCAAAAAAAAAAAAAAATATATATATATATATATACACACACACACATTCATATATATATGTGTGTGTATGTCTCTCTATGTGTATATATAGAACTCAAGATAATTCCCTCAAACCTAAATGATTACCTATATTTTAAAAAATAGCTCTATCTTCTCTGATTATGAAATTAATACATGGAGTAAATAGAAGGAAAAAATAAAGAATACTTTGAGAAAAACCATGTATTTTTCAGATTTAATAAATACAAACATTTATCAACTTTTTTTTTTTTTTTTTGAGACAGAGTCTCACTTTATTGCCCAGGCTAGAGTGAGTGCCAGTGGCGTCAGCCTAGCTCACAGCAACCTCAAACTCCTGGGCTCAAGCAATCCTGCTGCCTCAGCCTCCCAAGTAGCTGGGACTACAGGCATGCACCACCATGCCCAGCTAATTTTTTCTATATATATTAGTTGGCCAATTAATTTCTTTCTATTTATAGTAGAGATGGGGTCTCGCTCTTGCTCAGGCTGGTCTCGAACTCCTGAGCTCAAATGATCCGCCCACCTCGGCCTCCCAGAGAGCTAGGATTACAGGCTTGAGCCACCGCCGGCCCATTTATCAACTTTTTAAATAAAAAACAATTACCTTTCTGAATCCAACCTCATCAACCTTCCTTTTTCCTAAGGCCAAGCAAGCAAAACACAAAGGCTAAGGCAATTGTGCTCACAGTGTGAAAGTTTAAAGACAAGCCCTGATTAGTAGAACTCTAGTAGGCTTCTTTAGACCTCATTCCCTGTAAGAAATCCTGAAACAACTTGACCTTTGACCAAGCTGACAGGGACAGCCTGTTGGTATTAGTCACTTTAAAGTGTTTCAGCATTAGAAGTTTTAGCAAAACCAGAGTTGTTTAGCATTTTCGGTCACTGTACTATTATAAAACCTTGGTGTCAGGTTTGAATGGCTGGGCTGGCGTGTGTACTTCACGGCCTATGAATCTTACCAATTCTCAACTCTTTGCAGAAAAGTCATTTCAACTGCTACGAAATGAACAATTTTACAGCTTCTGAACAAATTTAATGTATAGCTCAAGGAGGAGCAAATTATAGTAGTGTAGCCTAGCCGGGCTGAAAACACGTATTAGTGTGTCAGGATTTCTGCCAGAAAAAGAAGGACTAGTTTTTTGGGGTTTTTGTTTTTTTAATATTAACGATAAACTGTATCTCTCAAGAACGCTAAAATGACTTCCACACTACAAACATATAAATGAACTCAGAGTTGTAAACGCAAAGTTCTAGTTCTAACCTTCAGGCTTTGATGTGTTACAGGTGACTCTGGTATTATGTCAAGGTTTCATATTTACTCTTTAAAAACAAACTTATTATATTTTTGGTTTTTATTAGAAAAAGTAATAGATACTCATTGTAATAAATTTAAAAAGTATAAATAAATAAAATTGAGAAACTAGAAGTCGCCTGTAATGTCCAGAGATAACTACTTTTCACATTTAGGAATGTATCTATTAAGTTTTTCTCCTGTGTGTGTGTGTATGTGTGTGTATATATATATGATGGATATATTTAAAATAAAAGTTAAAATGGCTCATAGAGAATATACTACTTTATATATATTACTGTTTTATATCATCTTTTTTACTTAATGTATCATAAATATCTTTCTATGTTTTATATGTGTGATTATATAATATACATATCTAAATGTTTGGACCTATTCATTATTATTTCCTTAGAATATTAAAAATTTACTAGTAGATCTGTTGGTTCTGATAACTAACAGAAGTTTAAGGCAGTTGATACATACAGTCGAATTCCAAGATTTACTGTTACTTATTCCCTGCTTTATTCCAGGAAGGATTTGGTATTACTGGGTTTGACATTTAATATCATTGTTGAATGCAGAATTTTTTTTTTTTTAATGAGACAAGGTCTTGCTATGTTGCTCAGGGTGAACTCAAACTCCTGGGCTCAAGCAATCCTCCTGCCTGAGCCTCTCAAGTAGCTGGCACTGCAGGTGCGCACCACCATGCCTGGCTCAAAATTTTTAAATACGCAAAAGTAATGTTCTCAATGAGTCACAGTGAAACTGTCTCTTACAATAAGCTTCAGACATTTCCTTTAGAATTCTTAAACTTATGATTGATTCAGTCATTGGCGTGTAGTCAGCCTCATCTCTAGTTATCCTCTAGTGACTATTTATCCTCAGTGGGAATTGGGTGGCAATGTTCCTGTGCCATTGCACTTTGCCTTACGCTTCTGTGCTAGGCAGCAGTGTTGACAAGCTGCCAGATGAGACAAATGTTTATGGAGGTATCCCCATACCTACTTAACCCCAGTTACTCTGGATGGATTTGTCTCTTCTATAGTAGCAAGCTGTTGATTGGATTTTTCAAATCCTGGTTTTCTGCTACCGTTCTTGCAAGAAGACTTTTTTTGATTCTTGCTCATGAAATACATTCTCTTCAAACCCCAAAGGTCTCATTAATTTGTTTCTCTCCACACTAACTCCCCACTGGCAATTCCGCCTGTCCCTGATTTGCTCACCTTTTTCAAAGTTCCACCTCGAATAACAGTCCTAAAAATGAACACTTTCTTTTCAAGTTCATCAGTCACCTGTTAAAGCAGAGTTTTAAATGACCACTTGTTTGTTTCCATTGCTGTCTACAAGGGAAGGCTCCACTTCCCAGCTTGAGCTTGCTGTTCCAGCAGGCCCCTCCCCACCGGGCTGATGCTCCAGTTACAAACCCAGCCTCCCCATAGGGGCCTCAGTTCAGCTCCCTATTTTTCCTGATTAATCCATATGAGGAAATTTATTTTGAGCTGCTCCTGAAGAATTTTTTTTTTTTTTAAGACAGAGTCTCACTCTGTTGCCCAGGCTAGAGTGCCATGGCATCAGCCTAGCTAACAGCAACCTCAAATTCCTGGGTTCAAGCAATCCTCCTGCCTCAGCCTCCTGAGTAGCTGGGACTACAGGCATGGGCCACCATGCCCAGCTAATGTTTTTTTCCTATATATTTTTAGTTGGCCAATTAATTTATTTCTATTTTCAGTAGAGATGGGGTCTTGCTCTTGCTCAGGTTTGTCTTCAACTCCTGACCTTGAGTGATCCTCCTGCCTCAGCCTCTCAGAGTGCTAGGATTACAGGTGTGAGCCATGGCGCCCAGCCTGCTCTTAAAGAATTTAATCCTCCAGAGTTATAGCTCTTTCCTCTTTTTAGATTTATTATAGCATTTGTTCTTTTCTGTTGAGTCCTCAGATTCAGCTTCTGTTTTTGTTAGTTGTATGTGATGTCCTCTCAAATTTTGCCATCCTGAGGCCTCATCAGGGGTGTGGCCTATGTCATTTAATTGATCATCAGAGCTATTCTCATACCGAGTTGTCCTTAGCGATTATATATATCTATCTTTCATTGTATTAATAGGAAACATCATGTTAGCCGTGGCATTAACACTGACTCCACAACCTGTAATGGAATAGCCTGTGCAGATATTTCTTACTTCTCTGTCACAGCACCCCATTTTCAGCATTACTAGTATCACATCTGGCAGAGTACTTCAGAATTAATTTTAAAAACATAGCTATTAAATGTAACTTTGTCAGAATTACAATCTCCAATTTTAATAAAACTTGATGTTTTTGCCCCTGTCTGTTTCAGGGTTTTAACATCAAAAGTGTACAGTCACAAGGTTTTAAACTGAATGTGTGGGACATTGGTGGACAGAGGAAAATCAGACCATACTGGAGGAATTATTTTGAAAATACCGATATTCTTGTAAGTACTCCTTCTGATGTGCTAATTCATAGTATTTTCTGCCTTGTATTAGGAATGTTAACACCTTAGTGTTTTTCCTTGTCAGTAATTCCACTGCCATAACGTTAATCACTGGGAATTTAGCAGGGCTAGCAGAAGGCTGCAGATTATAAAAGGGAAACATCTTTGTGTAACTTGTATAAGATGTTTTGCTGTTGCTCAGTAACAGTGTTGTGCCCACACCCACCTTGGCAAAATAAAGTATTTATTAATTACCATAGTGATTTGAATAACAGAAGGGACGTCAGAAGATCATGCCACAGATTTTGTCAACCCAAGGTAGTCAACGAATCAAGTGTATCCCAAAGAGAGCAACCAAGATAGGGAAAGTCCTGGAGACTGCGATGTATAAGGAACGGCTGAAAGACCTGACAGTTTCTTCCTAGAAAAGAGAATGCCTGGAACTGTCTTCAGCTGCTTCAAGCACTAACTTAAGTCAGAGGGATTAGCCTCATCTTGAAGAGTTCTAGGAGACTGAGCAAAGAGCACGATTTGGAGTATTAGGGTGGCAGAATTTAATTCAGATTAAAGGAGAAGTTTCCTATAATTACAACTGTCCAGAAGTAGAATACGCTGCCTCATGCTTTTGGGGATGCCCTGGCTCAGGCAGAGCTGAGATTTTAGCTTCCAGCTCACTGTCACTTCCTTCAGGACTACTGTTTCAGAATTCCCAGAGATTTCTCTATCCACATACATGATTCTCTAATACCCCAGCCTCTCAGTTCCTTCACGTCCCCTCCTCCAATGGTCTTATCATTAACCCTACCTTAGCCACATACTCTCATGATCATACCTTAGAACTAAAGGGTCTCATGAACTTGGATGGGAAAAATATTGCATATCATTTTTGTTCACCCCTAATTGAAAGTTTACATTTACTTCAATTATAACCATAGGCAATAAATTGTAATAATGACAGCCATATCTGTTTTTATTACTCATAGAAATTATCTTGTATCTCAAACAGCTTCATTCTCTGCTGTTGTTTCCTAGGTATCTCTCTCTCCTGGATCATTCCTATGAATATGCATACATCCTATAGTTTCTCTTGTTTAAAAAAGAAAAACAAGGACGGGCACGGTGGCTCAGCCCTGTAACCCTAGCCCTCTGGGAGACCAAGGCGGGCGGATTGCTTGAGCTCAGGAGCTGGAGTCCAGCCTGAGCAAGAGCAAGACCCCGTCTCTACCAAAACAAAAACAAAAACCTCTTTTCCGGCCAGGCGCGGTGGCTCACGCCTGTCGTCCTAGCTTTCTGGGAGGCCGAGGCGGGCGGATAGCTGCTGCCTCAGGGGTTCAACACCAGCCTGAACACTGCCTGAGCACAGTCAGACCCCGTCTCCAAATCTAAAAAAATAAGTAAAAAAAGACAAAAAAAATACACAAAACCCAACAAAACAGCCGGGCGCTCTGGCAAGCGCCTGTAGTCCCAGCTACCTGGGAGGCTGAGGCAGAAGGATAGCTCACAGCCCAGGACCTGGAGCTTGTGGTGACCCGCCCTCACTGCACTCTGCCCAGGACGCCGAGTGACACTCTGTCTCCACAAAAAAAAAAGAAAGAAACAGAAAAATTAAAAAAAAAAACAAAAAAACCTCTTTTCATGCCTGTATATCCTCCTCTAGATACTGTGTCCCAATCCTCAGCCTCCCTTTATAGTAAAACTCCTTGAAAGAGTTTCCTATGACCTCTGTCTTCCCTTTCCCCCTTGCTGGTAACTCTTGAGCCTTCCATTCAAGCTTACTCATACCACTACATCGCTAACTCTAGGGTTTAGTTTTCATTATTTATCTTACTTGGTCTATCAGCCCATTTAACATAGTTAGTTGAAACTGCCTTTCCTTGGCTTCCAGGCTACCATTTTATCTTGATTTTCCTCCTAATTCATCAGCTACTCCTCCTCAATCTCTATTGCTATTTTTTTTTCCTTGCCTCCCAACCTCTAAATGTTGGAAAACCCCAGAGTTCAGTCCTTGTGTTTTTCTTCTCTGAGTTACTGCTTAGGTGTCCTCATCTTGTTTCAGTACTTTAATTACCACCTACATGCTTGTGAATCCCAAACTACTATCTCTAGCCTGGAATTCTCCCCTGAACTTCAGTTTCATATACAGTCATGTGCCACATAACGATGTTTGGTCAGTGATGGACCTCATGTATGATGGTTGTCCCATAAGATTCTAACACAGCTGAAAAATTCTTGTCCCCTCATAATGACATAGCTGTCGTACCACAATATATTATATTTTCTATGTTTAGGTATGTTTAGATACATAAATACTTACCATTGTATTACAGTTGCCTATAGTATTCAGTACAGTAACATGCTGTACAGGTTTGTAATCTACAGACAATAGGCTATAACATGTAGCTTAGGTGTGTAGTAGGCTGTACCATCTAGGTTCGTGTAAGTGTACTCCATGATGTTTGCACCAAGATGAAATCGCCTAAGAACGCATTTTTCAGAATGTTTCCTGTCATTAAGCGATGCATTGACTGTACAGCCAGCTGCCTATTTGACATCTACACTTCAGTGGCTAGTAAGCCCCTCAAAATCAATATGTCAAAAACCAAATTCCTATCTTCATCCACTCCTACTCAGCTCTACTTCTCCCACCGTCTTCTGGGTAAATGGCAATTCCATTCACCCAAAAACAGTGCTGTCATTTTGGGCTCCTTTTCCTCTCACTCCCCACACCTGATCCATCAGGAAATCCTGTGTACCTGTCACCATCAGACTTATTTTTACTTGTTCATAACCTTTCTCCCCCATTGGAATGTAAGCTTCATGAGCACAGGAACTTTTGTTTTTTTTGACACAGAGTCTCACTCTGTTGGGCTAGAGTGGCCTGGGCTAGAGTGCCATGGCATCAGCCTAGCTCACAGCAACCTCACATTCCCGAGCTCAAGCGATCCTTCTGCCTCAGCCTCCCAAGTCGCTGGGACTACAGGCATGTGCCACCATGCCTGGCTAATTTTTTTTATATATATTTAGTTGGCCAATTAATTTCTTTCTATTTTTAGTAGAGACGGGGTCTGTCTCTTACTCAGGCTGGTTTTGAACCCCCTTCTTGAGCGATCCTCCCTTACTCAGGCTGGTTTTGAACCCCCTTCTTGAGCGATCCTCCCTTACTCAGGCTGGTTTTGAACCCCCTTCTTGAGGGATCCTCCCGCCTCAACCTTCCAGAGTGCTAGGATTACTGGCGTGAGCCACTGTGCATGGCCCCAGGACAGGAACTTTTGCATTTCTTTAACTGTGATATCCCCAGTGCCTAGAAAAGTGCCCAAATGAGTGAAATGGATCATTGTTATGGATGGATTCTCACATTAGTTAGAACGTGGACTTATATAACTTTTAAATTCTTTTCTAACTGAGGTTCTGTGATTCTGTATTATTGTGGTCAAGTCCAAGGGCTTGCTAATTCCTTCTATAAAATGGGGAGAACATCTACTTCCTAGGGAGGTTTATGAAAATTAGTGAATTTATTCACTCACCATGATTCTTATACGAGAATAATACCAAAATGTAAAATTGTACTATCATCAACAAACACATTTGAGGTGTTAAAATGAGCAGCACACAGGTTTATCATATTTCTGGTCCTCTGTGATGGTAATTTCCAGTCTATTCCTGGTGCCAGGTTAAAGGTTTAAATGAAGAGAAGAAAAAGATAAGACACATGCATCCATTTATCCATCTATTCAATCAGTACTCCTCTAAAATGTATTATATACCTTCTAGGAGAATAGAAAAGAAAGGTTGGGGAGAAAGAAAAATTTTCCTTTTAAGATCAAAAGAAACCTCTGTAATCTCGAATAAGGTGTCCATTCTTCAAATATAATTTTTTAATTTTAGAAATTTTCAAAGGTATGCAAAGGTCAAAAAATAGTATAATGAAATGCCAGATACCTACCCATCACACAGCTTCCTTAATTTCAGTTTTGGCAATCTTGTTTCATCTCCCTATCACTATTTTTTATTTTAAGTATTTTAAAGCAAATTCCAGCCATCATATTATTATGTCACTCACAAATACTTGAAGTGTAAATTCAAAACATCAGTTTCTAAATTGTTATATGAAACTATATGTTAGGAAAACTAACTATTAGAAATCTTTTAAATCAACAAGGAACTCCTGAAACTAATGATAATAGCTAGGTTTCAGGATATAAGGTTAATATACAAAAGTTAGTTGCCTTGCTTTATATCAGCAATGAACAATTAGAACTTGAAATTAAAATCAGAATACCATTTAGCACCTCAATAAATGAAATATTTAGGCATAAATCTAACAAAATACTTATAAAATCTGTATGAGTAAAACTATAAAGCTAACAAATCAAAGAAGCTCCAAATAAATAGAGAGTTATTCCATGTTTATGTATAGGAAGACTCAATATTATCAAGATGTCAGTTATACCCAATGTGATATATGGATTCGATGCAATCCCAATCAGAATTCCAGGAAGTTATTTTGGGAATACTGACAAACTGATTCTAAAGTTTATATGGAAGGGCAAATGATTTAGATAGCCAACATAGCACTGAAGAAGAACAAGTTGAAGGACTGATACCACCTGACAGCAAAACTTACTATTAATATAAAACTGGAGTAATCAAGACGGCATGTATCAGAGAAAGAATAGACAAATTGATGAATGGAACAGAATAGAGAGACCAAAAATAGACCCACATGAATATAGCCAACTGATCTTTAACAAAAGAGCAAGACAATTCAATGGAGTAAGGATAATCTTTTTAGCAATGGTGCTGGAACAATGGGACATCCACAGGAAAAATTTAAAAAAGAAGAATCTAGACACAACCTAACCCCTTTCACAAAAATTAACTCAAAATGTCAAAATGGTCTTAGACCTAACTGTAAAACTTCTAGAAGATAACATAAGAGAACATCTAAGTGACCTTGGGTTTGGTGATGAGCTTTTAGATATACCAAAAACATAATCCATGGGGAAAAAGTAAGTTGAACTTTATTAGAATTTAAATTTCTGTTCTGCAAAAGACACTGTTAAGAGAATGAAGAGACAAGCCACAGACTGGGAGAAAATATTTGCAAAACACATATGTGATAAAAGACTCACATCCAAAATATACAAAGAACTCAAAACTCAACAATAAAAAAAGGCCTGGCGCGGTGGCTCACGCCTGTAATCCTAGCACTCAGGGAGGCTGAGGCAGGAGGATTGCTCGAGGTCAGGAGTTCGAAACCAGCCTGAGCAAGAGTGAGATCCCGTCTCTACTATAAATAGAAAGAAATTCATTGGCCAACTAATATATATAGAAAAATATTAGCCGGGCATGGTGGCGCATGCCTGTAGTTCCAGCTATTCAGGAGGCTGAGGCAGTAGGATTGCTTGAGCCCAGGAGTTTGAGGTTGCTGTGAGCTAGGCTGACGCCACGGCACTCACTATAGCCTGGGCAACAAAGCGAGACTCTGTCTCAAAAAAAAAAACAAACAACCTGAATTTTTTTTTTTTTTTTTTTTAGACATTGTCTCACACTGTTGCCCGGGCTGGAGTGCTGTGGTGTCAGCCTAGCTAACAGTAACCTGAAACTCCTGGGCTCAGGCGATCCTCCTGCCTCAGCCTCCCGAGTAGCTGGGACTACAGGCATGCACCACCATGCCCAGCTAATTTTTTCTATATATTTTTCGTCATCCAATTAATTTCTTTCTATTTTTAGTAGAGACAGGGTCTCACTGTTGCTCAGGCTGGTTTCGAACTCCTGTCCTTGAGCCATCCTCCCACCTCCGGCCTCCAGAGTGCTAGCTAGGATTACAGGCATGAGCCACCGCGCCCAGCCCAAACAACTGATTTAAAAATGAGTAAAAGATCTGAACAGACACCTCACCAAAAAAGATATAGAGGCCGGGCGCGGTGGCTCAAGCCTGTAATCCTAGCTCTCTGGGAGGCCGAGGTGGGCGGATCATTTGAGCTCAGGAGTTCGAGACCAGCCTGAGCAAGAGTGAGACCCCATCTCTACTATAAATAGAAAGAAATTAATTGGCCAACTAATATATATAGAAAAAATTAGCCGGGCATGGTGGCACATGCCTGTAGTCCCAGCTACTTGGGAGGCTGAGGCAGCAGGATTGCTTGAGCCCAGGAGTTTGAGGTTGCTGTGAGCTAGGCTGACGCCACTGGCACTCACTCTAGCCTGGGCAATAAAGTGAGACTCTGTCTCAAA
>VSMD01059972.1:0-13405 GCA_008750895.1 Mirza zaza
AGAGTGTATGTTCAGTGAGGCCTGGGACCTTGTCTTTTGATTCAGTATTACCTCTTTAGTGCTTAGAACAAAGAGGGGTTCAGTAAGGCCTTGAATGAAGAAAGGAAGCTAGCTAGCTATATAGCTTCAGGTTATGAACATCTCTAAAAATTAAGCTTAAGTAGACTAATACCCCAATTAAAAAACCAAGCGGAAGACAAGAAAAGAATGCAGAAAAGAAGACATGCAAATGGCCAATAAATGAATAGAAAACTATTTAACCTCATTAATCAAATAATTTTAAAAGGAGATATTACAATGCCATTTCAGTAGGTTTAGGAGAAAAGTAATAACAGGTGTTTGTGAAGTTGCACACTACTGGTAAGCATATGTAATTAATAAAACCTCTCTAAATAACAATATGTATCAAGACTTATAAAAAATTTTTCCCTCTGACCCAGTAATTCTGTTCTAGTAATGTGTCCTAGGAAATACATTGATTTATGTATAAAACCTTATTGTAGTGTTATAACAAAAAATAGAAAACATTGTAAACTGTCTAGCAGTCAGAGGATAATCACATTATGGTATGTTCATGTGATTTATATTGTTTTCTAATATTAATGGCACAGGAAATTATTAAGTGAAACTATAGTGACACTGTATTTTATATATAATAGATCTTTATCATTATATATAATTGATCCAGATTTTGTAAATAAATAAATGCTGAAGAAACTTATTTTGTGAATAAATAATTAATGCTGGAGAAAAATGATACAGTATTAATAGGGGTTCTCTGATTATTCAAATCCTGTAAAACTCTAGCTAATATATGAAGAATGAATTTGTATCAGATATTTGATACATTTTAGAATTTGAATATAATTTTGTAACCACTAATGAAATAATGGATCAAAGCCTCCTGAGAATATACTCCCACCAATTTACTCTTGTCAAAAAATCAAATCGGATCTCATAAAGCCTCTAGACTAGATCCAATTATTGATTTATAGGAAATACAAGAGAGGAAAACGTTCACTATACAGGAATACAATAAACAAAATCCACACTGTGAGAAACTTTGCAGGACAAACAACCTGGTTTCTTTAACAAATAAATTGCAAGAAAAGAGGTGAGGCAGGGGTGGGAGGAGAGGAAGGAGTGGCTATAGAATAAAAGACTTGGCTGAGTGTGGTGGCTCAGCCACATAATCCTTAGCAGTTTGGGAGGCTGAGGTGGGAGGATTGCTTGAGCCCATGAGTTTGAGACCAGCCTGATAAACATAGCAAGACCCCATCTCGATGAAAAATAGAAAAAAAAAAAATAGCAGTGCATGGTGGCATGCACCTATAGTCCCAGCTACTCAGGAGGCTGAGGCAGGAGGATCGCTTGAGCCCAGAAGTTTGAGGTTGCAGTGAGCTATGATGTCGCCACTGCACTCCAGCCTGGGTAACAGAGCAAGACTCTATCTCAAAAAAAAAAATAGACTTAAGAGATATATATTGACTTACACAAAGTAGGGACCTTATTTTGGATCCTGAATCAAACTAAAAAACAAATACATGAATAGAAAAACACAAGATAGTTGGAAATTTGAATACTGACTGGATACTTGATGCTATTTAGGAATTCATGTCTCATTCCTTCTGGTAAAGTAAACTGTCATGTTGTCTAGGCTCAGACTATACTTTTTCTAGTAAGATGTATTATAGCCTGCCATGCTTCTCTGGCCACACTCGGAGTAGTCTTCATTTGCATTGTATTACTTTTCAACTATGTTTTTCTTATGTTAAAGGTATTTGATAGCAATCGACAGAAGAGGTGGCCCTTCAGTGGCCAAGGAGACTGTTAAACTTGCTGAAGAGTTCTTCCTTTCTACTGAGGGAATAGTTCTTGGCCTTGACCTCAGTGGAGACCCTACTGTAAGTTATTTTTCTTAAATACATTTTAATTCTAAAAGGTAGAATCAGTGGGATGAGGATTAGCTTGGAGTATCCTGCATTCTCCAGAGTGTCCAGCAGACACTCTGCGGGTAAAGCTGTCTTTTACCCTGGAAGACCAGAATGTCTAAAATAGCCGTTCTTAGCCAGGGTTCTGTGAAAGAATTAAGCATCCTTTAAAAAAAAAAAGGCCGGGTGCGGTGGCTCAAGCCTGTAATCCTAGCTCTCTGGGAGGCCGAGGTGGGCGGATCCTTTGAGCTCAGGAGTTCGAGACCAGCCTGAGCAAGAGCGAGACCCCATCTCTACTATAAATAGAAAGAAATTAATTGGCCAACTAATATATATAGAAAAAAATAGCTGAGCATGGTGGCGCATGCCTGTAGTCCCAGCTACTTGGGAGGCTGAGGCAGCAGGATTGCTTGAGCCCAGGAGTTTGAGGTTGCTGTGAGCTAGGCTGACGCCATGGCACTCACTCTAGCCTGGGCAATAAAGTGAGACTCTGTCTCAAAAAAAAAAAAAAAAAAGATTTGCTTGACTGTGTGACTATTATCTCTGTTTTTCTAAAGATGACACACAGTCTGAACTTCTTGAATGTCAGAGTCAAGTAGAAATCTTGTCATTTGAGGCCAGATAATTCTTTGTTGTGGGGACATGGTGGCTGCCCTATGCATTTTAGGATGTTTAGCAGCATCCCTGGCCTCTACCTACTAGATGCCAGTATACTTTTCCAGTTTTGACAAGAAATATCTCCAGACATTGCCAAATGTACCCTGGGAGGTAGAATTGAACCTCGTTGAGAACCACTGAATTAGACTCCCATGAAACTGGTTCTTATGGTTTTGTCTAAATTTGGACTATTCTGTTTTTCTTTTTATCTGTCTGTTAAATAGAAGTGTTTTTAGTAATCATGAGAATTCCTGAATCAGGTGAGTTTTCCTCAGCACTGGATATCTAGGTGTCCTTCCAGAAATAAAATTTGGTAACTGCTATATTCAGCTTTGCTAATTGGCCTCAGGTTCACTGATACTAGACTTAAGATTCCAAGGGCATGAACTATGCCTTTGCCTGCTTTGTATTCTGCAAAGTGTCCAGCACAGTGTATGTAGGTGGCTTATAAACAAAATGTGCAGATGAATTTGCCATTATTTTTTTCTGCCGTTATTATTTCCTTCATTGGAACAGGGTGCTTAATTCTTCAGTTTGCCCAGAATTCTCATGCATCCTTGTTTTAACTTTTGTCTTCAAGGTAGGACAAGCAAAAGACTTCTTGGAACCTCTTTTAGAAGCTAAAAAAGCAGGTCTGAAGTTGGCATTGCATCTTTCGGAGGTAAATAATATTGTCTACGCTGGAGAGGACAGATTATAATGGAAAATAATAGGATCATTTGTAAGTGTCTAGAAATAAACCTGGACTGAAAAAACATTTTTAAGATACTTTCTAGACCTTTGTACTTTTGGGTTCTGAAGGTATCAAAAAAAGAAAAAACATTTTCAAAAGGGGATAGTAGGGGAAAAATATTTTTAAATGTAAATTAAAATGATAAAGCCTTGATTTACTTTATTCTCTAGTGTTTTACTGTTTTTATCTATTTGTGGTTCCTGGCGGTGGCTGTTGACTCAAATTCCAGCCATATCATTAAAAACAGTGACAAGTATGGCTGGAAAACAGTTATTTTCTTAAGCACATCCCTGTGAGTAAAACAAGGGACTCTACTGCACTCTTCTCCATTTTATAGATGGATTTACTTTCTACTTCAGTACTTCTACCTATAGTTTCTTTTTTTTTTTTTTTTTTTTTTTTTTTTTTGAGACAGAGTCTCACTTTATTGCCCAGGCTAGAATGAGTGCCGTGGCGTCAGCCTAGCTCACAGCAACCTCAAACTCCTGGGCTCAAGCAATCCTGCTGCCTCAGCCTCCCGAGTAGCTGGGACTACAGGCATGCGCCACCATGCCCAGCTATTTTTTCTATATATATTAGTTGGCCAATTAATTTCTTTCTATTTATAGTAGAGATGGGGTCTCGCTCTTGCTCAGGCTGGTCTCGAACTCCTGAGCTCAAAGGATCCGCCCACCTCGGCCTCCCAGAGAGCTAGGATTACAGGCGTGAGCCACCGCGCCCGGCCTCTACCTATAGTTTCTTAATGCAGGAAGTAATACTTAGTCTACTTACCTCACAAAGTTATTGTATTAAAAGGGTAATGTATAAAGATTGAGTAGCATAATGATTTAAAGATTAAGGAAAAAATTGGAACCTCTTGGCTGAATGTGGTGGTTCACACCTATAATCCCAGCACTTTGGGAGGTGGAGGTAGGAGGATCGCTTGAGACCAGGAGTTCAAAGAGCAGCCTAAGCAAACATAGCAAGATCCTGTCTCTATAAAAAATAAAAAAATTAGCCAGGCATGGTGTGGCATACCTGTAGTCCCAGCTACTTGGGAGGCTGAGGCAAGAGGGTCACTTGAGCACAGGAGTTTGAGGTTGTAGTGAGCTATGATGATGCCCTGTACTTTAGCCTGGGTGACAGAGCGAGACCCTATCTAAAAAAAATAAAAAGATTGGAACCTCTTGTCAGTACTTGTATCTTTCAAGTCTGCAAGCAGAGGGTCAGTGGCAGAACTTAACTAGTGGCAGAGCTTAAAATCTAGAATCCATGTTTCCATACTCTGATCAAAAAAACTCATAGGACACCATATAGCTGACTTAACTAGTGCGTGATAAAAACTGTTGTTCAATATAAAAGGAACAGCGTATATGACTGTGACCACTTACCTCTGGCCTTGTGCAGAGCGCGAGAACCTGCTTTTTACTTTAGTTTCTGTTGCTCTTTTTTATTTGATTCATCGGATATAGAAATTTCATTTCAAAATGTTCTGATCATTTGTGTTTTGGGCTATCTAGGAGATAAAGAGCAGAGCTAGACATTTTATGGTGATTGTGGTGTGTATGTAGTGAGACTTGTCAAAATAAAACATGAGCATACTGTGTGGAAAGTGTCTGGGCCCTGAAGTCAGACAGAGTTAGGTTTCACCCTTTATTTCTACTTTTCACTAGCTCTATGACCTTGGACAATTTTTTTTAAATGCTTTATATTTTTAACTATAAAAGTTATGTAGGTACCTGAAGAAAATCCAAGTGTAGAGAATTATAATATAAGGAAGAAAATTAATGCAAAAAGTTCTCTTTCTATTTCAGTTCTGTTCCCTAGAGTTAATGTGTTTACATTTTTTCAGAACTTTTTCTAATATATATGAACACATATACACAATATAGAGCACACATACAGAGTGTGGCATTTTGGTTTTGGAAAATTATTTAATTTTTCTAACCTTTAATTTCTTCATCTTAGCACTTTGTAAGATTTGTGAGGCGTTAACAAAAAGGTACAAAGTAGGTTCTTAGTAGGTGTTTATTATTATTGAAATGAATCTGGCAGAATGTTGGGGAACAGATGAGAAGGTAAAAGGTAAAGAAGAGAGCTAGGAAGGTATAAGTAGTTCAGCTTTCTCAAATGTCTGCATTGACTACTCAGAGGGGCAGATAAAAAAAATTAGCTATAGGAAAAACATACTTTAAGAACCACTGAAAGAAATCATTAATCCCCTTTCCTCCTTTTGTTAAGATTCCAAACCAAAAAAAAGAAACACAAATGCTCCTGGATCTGCTTCCTGACAGAATCGGGCATGGAACATTTCTCAACTCCTGTGAGGGAGGATCCCTGGATCTGGCGGACTTTGTGAGGCAGCACCGGATACCACTGGGTAAGGCTTAAGGTTTCAGGTCTCTCAGACAACCCTCTGGCCCTTCCTTCTCCAACCCCAGGTTGCAACCTATATGTAGAGAAGTACTGTTCTCAAACTACAAATGCCATTTAGAAATTAAAAGTTGCATGACACATGTGCTTTCTGAGCCTCATTTAAGTAACAAAGTTTTAGCTTCCATTAAAATATAAGCTCCATGAGAGCAGGGCCTCTGCCTATATCATTCACTGCTACACTCCCCAGTGCTTGGGACTGAGTAAGGTTGGTTTTTTGTTTGTTTGTTTGTTTGTTTTGCTTTTCTGACATAGGATCTTGCTCTGTTGCCCAGGATGGAGTGCAGTGGTGCGATCATAGCTCACTGCAATCTCAACTCCTGGGCTCCAGCGAACGTGCTGCCTCAGCCTTCTGAGTAGCTAGGACTACAGGCATGCACCACCATGCTGGTTAATTTTTTTAATGTTTTTGTAGAGATAGGGTCTTGCTATGTTTGTTGCCCAGGCTGGTCTCAAACTCCTGGCCTCAAGCAGTCCTCCAGCCTTGTCCTTCCAAAGTTCTGGGATTACAGGCATGAGCCACTGTACCCAGTATATTTTTTGAAAGAAAAAGGGTCATCTAGAATTTTGAAATGACTTTAGTGAAATTGACATGTGTTAAGAAAATATGTAACATTTGTTTAAAAATTAAGAAATTATGGAAAAATCCAAGTATGTTTTTACTTGCCTTTTGACTATTATACACTTGTCTTACATGTTCATGAAGTACCTACTTTGTTGCAGTCACTGCTCTAATTGCTAGGAATAGAGCAGTATACAAAATTGACAAGATTTCTTTCTCTAGAAACTGATATTCTAGCAGAGGGGAGACAATAAACAATAAACAAATATATAACAAAATATCATGTTAAGTTCAAGGGAGAAAATTAAATAGGCTGATACAATAGTGATTGGATAACCACTTTGAATTAAACGGTCAGGGAAGATCTTTCCAAATAAAGAAGCGATTGGCTGCAAACCATTTTACAGAATGATCAATTTGCTAAATTTACAGATTTACCAATTTACAAAAATTCTTCTCTGTGTGTTTTTTAACTATTTATAGAGCTTACAGCAACTCATAATGGGTGAGGTTTTTTTCTTTTTACTAAGGAAATTTAAAAATATCCACAAAAGTAGAGAAAATGGAAACCACTTGCATAGTGACCTTACTTGGTAATATTGTGGCCCAGCTCTGCTCCAGTAGAGTGAGGGGGCAGTTTGGGCTTGTCATCCTTGGACTGAGTGACCTGGTGTTGAGGCTGCCTTACCCAAGTGAGTAGATGCCATCAATGAAGTCAGTGAAGTATTTTACTCTGACTGAGGGTCTCAGTAGTGTTTCAAGGCAGGAATTTGTCAATAGTAGAAGTTATTCTTAAGTTGGACTTAACTTACCTAGAAGCAGTGAGCAGGGAATGGTTAGTTGTCTGGGTTAAAGTGTTGAGGGGTTCTTAGAAGCCATAGGAAAAGTCCATGCCCACTCTTACCTCTTTATAATGCTCTCTCAAGCACTGCTACAGTTTCCTTGCCTTGTTTTTGGCCTTCACTGTAAGACTAGGAGGAATTCAGTAGCCCTTCAAAATACCCTTCTCCTCTATCCTGATAATTCCCTGCCTTGTTTCTCATGACTAGCTTATAACGTCTCTTTCCTCCTCATTTTGGTAAAAGAAAAAGAAGCACATGGTTGTGAAGGGGATATTAATTCCTTGTCTAGTACAGTTGCTGCCATAAGTTGCAGTACATATTTCCTGCTCAGCTATACTAATTGAACTACAAAGTTTCACACATAAGTTAAGGTCAATTTTGTAAAATAATAAACTGCTACAAATTAGCATAGTTAGAAAGATTTCTCACGTCTACTTGGTGAACACTGAATGAGTTCATTTATCTGCCTTTAATGAGAGACTTTTTTCCCTTTTCATCTAGAACTCTGTTTGACCTCAAACATCAAAAGTCAGACAGTTCCGTCTTACGACCAGCATCATTTTGGATTCTGGTACAGCGTTGCCCATCCTTCTGTGATCTGTGTAAGGTGTTTTGTGTGAAAGATTTTGCTCCCTTTTAGTTCCTGAGTTACATTAAGTCAGGCATTCACCACCAAGCTGACTGCCTTGCATGTCTAAGGGTGATACCCAAGTAGAGGAACTAGAAGGGATTGGGGCATGAGAGGCTGCAGGGGCCAGGGTGAATGGTTTGGCTCCATGGGAAAAGGTCCTGGACGGTAGCTGAGGGAACTTAAAAGAAAAAAATATACCATCCCATGAGATTCTGCTTTATTTGATGTGGGGTGAGTCTTTGACATGGATATGCTTTAAAAGCTGCTTAGGTGATTTTAATATGCAGCCACAGTTGAAACACTGCTCTTGTTTTTTCTTTTAAGTATAAACAAGTCTGTTTATTTACAGATATGCATAAATGCATTTGTATGCCCCTGTTCAGACTCTTGAAACAAGCATGATAAATCAGAAAATAGACTCTAACCAAAACAGTTATTGGTTTGTGAAAAATCATTTCCTTTTTCATTTTGAAACATTCTTATTTACATTGGCAGACTGATGATAAGGGTGTTTTTGCAACACTCCTTTCTCAAGAGTACCAGCTGGCAGCTGAAACATTTAATTTGACCCAGTCTCAGGTGTGGGATCTGTCTTATGAATCCATCAACTACATCTTTGCTTCTGACAGTACCAGATCTGAACTGAGGAAGAAGTGGAATCATCTGAAGCCCAAAGTGTTACATTTTTAAGCTGTAATGAGGTTAACTACTTTTGACTATGTGTTGCAACCAAGATCTTCCTGCCATATCCCACTTAGTAATCTGTCCACTGCTCCTTTGGAAGCATAACAATCAAGTACCATGGGATCCATCACTAGCACCTTTCACATGGTGGGTGTTTAGGAAAAATTTCTTAAACTGCCTAGCAGGCTGAGGTCTTAACATAGCTTACCTCCATGCTGCTTACTGGAAAGAACTTGAGTGTTGTTGCTAACCAAACTCCCTGTTAAATTAGCAGTCCCTCCCCATTAGTGATCATAAAACATCAGGGAAATCAAAGTAGTTTCTCACCCGGAAAAGCTTTGGAATTAGTAGTTTAAGGTAAAGAAAGGGGAAAACAGATTGCTGCCAAGACCTTTAAGCTTTCTAGTTCATGACAATAGCTTTATATTTTTTTGTGCTTACTTTAATCAGATTCCCTTCACTTGCTTTAACTTTTTTAAAAGTATTCACCGAGACTATTGACAGCAGGCCACAATGCACCCCATGGATCTGTGTGAGGGCCCAGTAGTCAGGGCTAATCTGCTTTGGGTGACCCTAGTGACAGATAAAGCTAGCTGCTAAAATCTGGCTTTGCCCTTCTCATGAGTGTCCCATCAACATTTGAAAGGGATTGAAGTCATTGCTCCAATTTAGGAATAAAAGGAGTGACAGAATAGCTGGACAAGGGGTGAGAGAGATAGAAACTGCTGCAGGTTTCATTTTTAAAACAGCTTCTATCACTTTTTCTTTGTGGAAGCTACCAGGATTCCCACCCCAGTACTCACTCTCTCCTCATTCCAGAAGATCCCACTAGAAGTGAAACATCGTGGTAAATAGGGTCTTTGGGTCTCTTGTAACCCCAGCCCTACGTGACGGACCACTGGCACAGCCTTATATAAACTCCCACATGTACCATGGCCACTCAGCTGAGGACAAGGGACTAAGATCAGTTCTGAACAGTAAGAAAAATAATTTATTAGATACTAGGGTATGCTTGAATTGCTTAAAATGTATGTTTTCCCCTGGTATTAGAGGAAGTTAAGGCTGATGACACCCCTAATTTAAATTACTAAGGGTTTTTCTATCTGTTTTTTGATATTTTAAAATATGTATTTGGTCTTTGACCCTGTTTCCTAGCATACAAGTCCTAAAATCATTAGAATCTCCAAAGTGATGTGTTTTTGTATGCTAATAATTGACTGAAGACAAGCAGCCTCTAGGTAGCTGGGGGCTGGTCACCAGAAAGACCAAGGCATGATTGGTGATCTCCCCGGAAGGGAGAGAGGCTGAAGGTTAAGTTGATCACCAGTAGTTTAATCAATCATGCCTACATAATGAACCTTCCATAAAACCCAAAAGGACATATTTCGGAGTGCTTGTAGGTAGTGGAACATTTGGGGGTTCCTGGAGGGTGGTGTACTGAGAGAGGGCATGAAAGCTTCTCCTGCCCCCATACCTTGCCCTATGCATCTCTTCATCTGTATCCTTTGTACTGTCCTTTATAATAAACTAGTAAATCTAAGTGTTTCCCTGAGTTCTGTGAGCTGCACTGGCAAATTAATCAAACCTAGGAAGGGGGTGGAGAAACTCTGATATATGGCCCATTGGTCAGAAGCCCAAGTAAAACCATGCGGGGCTTATGATTGGCATTGGAAGTGGGGAGCCATCTTGTGGGACTGAGCCCTCTACCTGTGGGATCTAGTGCTATCTCCAAAGAGGTGGTGTCAGGATTGAATTGGAGCACAGCCAGCTGGTATGTGCTGCAAAACTGCTTGCTTGCTTGGTGTGTGGGGAAAGGTCACACACATTTGGTCACCGGAGTCTTCTGTGAGAGCAGAGAAAAAACAGTTTTAAGTTTTTTCCACTCAGACTTTGTTTTAGGAAACAGGGCAGAGGGAACTCTTAGGTTTCTAACCTTGCATAGCATTATATTATGCTCTACCCCAGGCGTCCTCAAACTATGGCCCCCGGGCCACATGCGGGTGTTTTTGCCCGTTTGTTTTTTTACTTCAAAATAAGATATGTGTAGTGTGCTTAGGAATTCGTTCATAGTTTTTTTTTTTTTTTTTGAGACAGAGTCTCACTTTGTTACCCAGGCTAGTAGAGTGAGTGCCGTGGTGTCAGCCTAGCTCACAGCAACCTCAATCTCCTGGGCTCAAGCAATCCCACTGCCTCAGCCTCCCGAGTAGCTGGGACTACAGGCATGCACCACCATGCCTGGCTAATTTTTTGTATATATATTATATATATTTTTAGTTGGTCAATTAATTTCCTTCTATTTTTAGTAGAGTCAGGGTCTCGCTCAGGCTGGTTTCAAACTCATGACGAGCAAATCCACCCACCTCGGTCTCCCAGAGTGCTAGGATTACAGGCGTGAGCCACCACGCCCGGCCCATAGGTTTTTTTTTTAAACTATAATCCAGCCCTCCAACGGTCTGAGGGACAGTGAACTGGCCCCGTTTAAAAAGTTTGAGGACCCCTGCTCTACCCCTGCCCACTCATAGTAAAAGCATTATGGTTTATCCATAAAATGTGGATATATTACAGCCACTAAAAATGTTGAACAAAATTTAATTTCATGGAAATGAAATGAAAATCATGAAAATATTCATAATATATTCAGTGAAAAATGTGGTTACAAATAATTATATGGTCAATTTTTTAATATATACCAAAGCTGATAGGGTGAGTGATTTTCATGTATAAGCTTTATTCTGAAGTTCTTTTACAGTATAAAATTGGGGGCAAGAAAGTGTGAAGGGTATAAATTATCCTGTTTGAGGTTCCAGAATTTAAAGTATGTGGATTTGCCAATAAAGAGCATTTATGGGCCAGGCGCAGTGGCTCCACCTGTAATCATAGCACTCTGGGAGGCCGAGGAGGGCGGATTGATTGCTCGAGGTCAGGAGTTCCAAACCCGCCTGAGCGAGAGTGAGACCCCGTCTCTACCATAAATAGAAAGAAATTAATTGGCCAACTAATATATATAGAAAAAATTAGCCGGGCATGGTGGCGTATGCCTGTAGTCCCAGCTACTTGGGAGGCTGAGGCAGGAGCATTGCTTGAGTCCAGGAGATTGAGGTTGCTGTGAGCTAGGCTGACGCCACGGCACTCACTCTAGCCTGGGCAACAAAGTGAGACTCTGTCTCAAATAAAAAAAAAAAAAGCATTTATGAAAAACTGCATCCAGGCTTAGCCAGCTATTTGAGTGTATAGGAGTAAAGTCTTCATTTTAGATTTTGAATTAAATAACAAGGAGAGAACTGATCCATCTTTATATTCATACCTCATCTTCTGTTTTCCCTGGTCACCATGAAAACAGCGATACAAAGTAGCTATACAAAGGTTTTTTTTGAGACAGGGTTTCACCCTGTTGCCCAGGCTAGAGTGAAGTGGCGTCATTATAGCTCACTGCAACCTCAAACTCCTGGGCTGAAGCAATCCTCTTCTCTTGCTTCAGCCTCATGAGTAGTTAGGACTACAGGAGCACACCACCACACCTGGCTAATTTTTTTTTTTTTCCTATTTTTCTGGAGACAGAGTCTCACTGTGTTGCTTAGGCTGGTCCTGAACTCCTGGCCTCATTTTGCCTGCCTCAGCCTCCCAAAGTGGGATTATAGGAATGAGCCACCACACGTGGCGCAAAGTTGATAAGACTCAACCTCTATATTCAGATTATAATACTTGGGAAATGGCAGCAAAACAGAGAACACACATAAATGTTAAGTTCTATGGAATTGGCAGTAGAGAACAAACAGTAAAAAGAAGAATGATAGTATGGCAAAAATAAAAAGTTAACAGCACTAAGGAAGCAACTGATAATAGACTGGATTATCTGGCTTCTGCTAATACATGTATTTTTTGCTTCCTTTGCTGCACATCCTGCCCCCTTAACCATAGAGGCTTTATTGATGACTTTATTAGGTTAGGGGTGCATAGATCCTCTTGCTCCCCCAACAGTGGGCTTGTTTCTCCTTTTTAGAATGTTTTAAGACTTATTTCTTCTTCCATCCTCAGGAATGACAGGTTGGGCAGCACTTAATGGTTTGTGAACTAGTTTGAGTGAACTGGGTCTTCACCTGGTAAGAGAGTTTGCCCTCACCCTAATCCCTTTGCACATTCTTTTCATCTGGAGGTTGAGGGGGTTGGTCTTGGGACTTTTAGGATAAGACTTGCTCTCCATGCCCGGTTATCACCAGTCCTGATGGATTGTGGATATGTATACAAATACCAAGGAGGGACTTTTATTCTCATTTCATTCACTATATCCCAATTTGTTCTTCTGCCTAGAACATAAAGATTTAGACAGGCATACTTCTACTAACCTCACACAGGGAGCCAAAGCAAGCAGGTAAAGATTTATCTTTTCCTACCACCAACATGATCATAATTTGCATATACATATATAAAACACTTGAATAAACACCAGGCACTTTGTAGATGTAATTTTTATTAACATGGTATCCCTGAGAGGCAAATTAGGTGTAAACATTATTCTGCTTTACAGAAAGGGAAATAGAGGCAGGTTGATGTCCACACAAGACATCTGGAACCACAACTCATATCTGTTGATATCACAACCAGTGCTTTTCCCACAGAGTATATATAGCTATACTAAAGACAATAATCTTATTTGACATTACAGCACACTTCCTACACCATCTCAGATCCTGAGGCTTTGCTTTTAGACTGGTGTTTCTTGTACCTTCCTGTCTGCTTAGGCAACATAATTGAGATACCATTTTCCCTCAACACCAGAACCCTAATTAATCTCTCATCTAACACAGTAAACTATTTATTATCGAATATTCTGTCTCTCTCAGATCTCATTCCAGCCACAGGATTCTAATTAAATGTGAAACAGCTTCTTATCCCATGTCTTGGACATCTGGCCATGTTCATCTTTACTCTGACCTGCCCACCAAAATATCTTTG